>JAQIXA010000676.1:0-36738 GCA_034699045.1 Nanhermannia cf. coronata Gr-Ori-00579
TTTTATAAGCTAATATGTATGTTATCTTATTTGATAAAATCAGATAATTTGTCAGATAAAGATCAGATGTACTAAATTTTCTATCTGATATTACTGTATAATATCAAACTAGATTGATTGCATAAAATTGTTTAGATTAAAAATGCCTTAAATAACATACAAGATAATCAGGACCAAAGATTTTAGAATGTTAAAAAAGTCAATTTAGACACCTAAAAAGGTTTCAAATTCAAAAGATTTAAAAATTGAATTGAATATTTTCGTTTTTTGCAAAAATATCCCAAGTAGTTTGAATCATATTTCTTAAAAATGACATAAAAATTTTAAATTCTCAAGATTTTAGAGATAAGTCTCCAAATTTTCAAATTTTGTCATAATTTCATTGTAATTAACAGTCAGGTCAGGTCATTTGTTATATGGGTAACTTAATTTCTTTAAGGTACATAATAACATAAGAACCTTTCTGCTTTCACCTATTAATAAAACAATCCTTATCTGAAATTGCATTATTTGAAAATGCAAATATTTTTCTATTTTTTACATGAATTTTTTACATGAATTTTTGTCTAAATCGCCAATTTTTGTTAAATTACCTCCAGTAATTCTACAGTATAATTAAGTTTTAGAGAATACAAATAAGAATACACTGACAATATTGTGCAAGCAAAAAATAGAAAGTGCTCATTCCGCTCACATAATAATCGAAATATTTTGTTCAATATTTTGTAAATACGAGTATTCTAAACCAAAAATAAGTATGGACTCTGTGAACAAGTAAATTTATTATTTTTTTTATGGTTTATGATATCAAAATTTTGATATTTTAAAAGGTATAGTTATTAGTAAACTGGTTAAATTAATCGTTTACTGTTTGTAAAACTTTGTTAAAATTTTGTAAAATACATTTTTTAACCTTGTAAAAATCAGTATCAATGTTTTGAGGATAATGCATTGAAAATATTAATTTATATTTATAATTATTTTGAAATTTTAAGCAATTAAAACTAAACTAATTATGGGTTTAAAAAATAAAATTATATTAAATTGGTATTTTGATTGTTATTTTGGAGGTATTTGATCAACCCTTGTGACAATTACTCCTGGTATATCAATGTTGGTTGTAGTCAACAAATTCTTGTATTTGGAGCCATAATAAACGTTACTTCCCAATGTGTTATCAAATAAACGGCGATTAATTCCATCATAAAATCCGGCACTTATTCCTAAACAATGTCCAGTGCAAGGATCGTTATTAATTTGTGGTCCCCAGTTGAGTTGAATGTAGTTGAAAATGACAAATGAGCGAATGCCATCTGTCGCCAAAACACCTTGGAAATTGTTTCTCGAGGTCTGAGGACATTTAGCCCTGGTTTCATTAGTTTTATAAAAAGGAACATCTTGATAGGTGACAATGAGGACTGAGGTCAAATTGATGCCCTCAAATGCTGGGTCTGCTCGTTCAATCAGAAATTTGACCGAGCTAAGGTCTTCTAATTTAGAACTCACTCGATAATACACAGAACCGCCATATGTTGTATCAATGTCCTCACAAAAAATGAAAATTTCAATGCCTAACGGAAAAAAAGAAATTTAACATATTTTATAATTCAATTTAAATTTTTATGATAAATACAGTTAAAATAAAAAGAAAATGAATTTTTAACAGAAAATTATTTCGATAATATAATAAACTATACATAATAGATATGACTTAATCAAATGCTGTAAATACCAGTTACCCGCAATCCGCAACTCCCGCAATACGATATAGGCACCACAGAGGTTACGAAACAGGTCATGGGACCACATTGAGTGATTATGATTGCTTATGTTTGGTTAGGTTAGGTTAGATAACCAGAAGATGGTCCCACACAAATTGCGGGAGTTGAGGGTAGGTTGTAGTTTCCATCAAATGCTATTTTTCAGTTGATCAGAAATTAGGCGAGCAAAGATTTTTAACCATTCTAAGTATTTTGATATTTTTTCAAACATTTCAAGTCTACATAGGTCAAAATATTAATTTGCTCTTAAATTAGCTTGATTAGCAATGAAGTATTCTAATCAAAATAATTACGTAGGTAGATTTATTTAATAATTTAAATACATAACCTAAAACTATAAAATTTATTTTCCAAAAAACTAATATATTCAGATAAAAAACATGTGGGCGATTTTAGTTCGAATATAGTTCAAATGATGAGCACCCAGAGTTCTGTCCTGTTAATTCAGGTTAAGCAGCAACGGGCCCGACTACTACTCGCCGTAGTAGAAAGGCGCTCTGATGACTATATAGACCTGGTGAGAATAGTGGGACCCATTGTAACCAGGCGCTTAGAGCTCTCTTCTCTAAGGCCCTTAGAGTCCCCTTCTCTAAGGAAGAGCGAGCCAAAAGTGTGCGGGCGAATGTTGTGGACAAAACATTCGTGCTAATAACGAACCCGAGCTGAGTGATTCGAAAGGGTCGCTTGGTAATACCACACACACTTAAGGCCCTGCTAAAATTTGTTATTTCTTAACAAAAGACACTGCGAATCAAACAAGAACGAATGTTCTTATGCAGGAAAGTCGATAAAGTTAATAATAAAGCATTTTTTGTCTCGAAAATTTTCGAGTCGAGACGGGTTTCGAGACGAGATGAGTTTCATCTCGTCTCGTGGGAAGCCCTAGTGCAGTATGTACTTAAAATGTAAATAAGCTTTAACCCGATCGAATCCCGAGATAAAAAAAATTAAATAAATGCATAATTTCAAAAGTTTAGATATTTGCTAATTGTTAATTTTCTAATTTATTCTTTCAATATCTAGTGATTGATCTGTATTCAAAATTTGTTTGCTTCAAAAGATAAATTAAAAACTCTTCTACCTTTCCTTTAATAGCTTAATTTAGGTAATTTAAACTTTGTATGCATTTGAGTTTGAAATTTTTTAGAAAATAACTTGTTTTTATTATTTACACCAAATAAGATTCAATCTCAATATTAAATATCTTCGTGAAATACATATTGGCATAATAATGCAGGTATATGATATAATAATATTTTTATAAAGATATTTTTCACAATAAAATAAGATTAGCGTGAAATATCAATTTTAAAGCTTTTTTAGATAGCACACATAGTAGATAGAATAGATATTTTTTAAGTAAATATTCTATTTTTATAAAAAACATTTTCATAATAGAGTAGATAATATTTACATGGTCAATAAATGTAAATGTAAATGCAAATGTTAAAATATAATTACTTACAAGTACAGATTACAAGTAATTAATCTATATCTATATTATTAAAGTCGATGATGAAAAGTCGTATAGAGTTGAAGTAAAAGAGATTTTTTAGCTTTGTAATCAGCATTTCGTTAGACATCAGACATACTCATGCTATAATTATAATCTATATTCTATACAAGTCAAGTAACATAATTAAAAGATAAGGACATTCTTCTCAGCGTGTATAGTTAAATTTTAAAAACTTACTAGATCTACATTTTAAGTAAGGCTTACTAGTATGTTCTACATATTTTTTGACTGGATTATGTTATATTTATTATGGTTACTGTTACTACACTCTAACTATAATATAAAGGATCGAAGAAATTGATTCAAATAAAAACTTTTTTTATGCGTAAACGATCCTGCCAGAGGATAATGAATTGGTTTAAAAACAACAAGTAAAATACAAGTTGTAATTTCTCTTCTTAAACTAACAATCATCACTGAAAAGACTCTCTTTTGAAAATAAGGTCGATTGCATGTAAAACATTAGCTGTTTTATAGTTAGGCTCTCGTAGTTTCTCCTCAACTAGTAAAGAATATAATAAAATAAATAATATAAATTATGAAAAAAAATAACTTTGTGTTCATACTTACCAGGTAAGAAATCTCTTGGGGAATGATCAAGTAAACTTTCATTTCTGTCCTCGCTATAAACTCCAGTCTGAAATAGAGTAAAGAGTAAATTAAAGTACATTATAAAATTAGTTTTAAATACAATATAATTTTCCATATCGTATAATACATACTTCAACTAAAATACTGTAACATGCTTCAGCTTCTTGGACACTTTCATTGGTACCTCCAAGCAGGTTATAAATATTTTTTGAACCAGAAACAACAGATCTTTTACTTGAAACAGCTTGAGCTCTCGCCAAGTATTGGTTGTAGAGATTACTTCCAAATATATCAGTATTTATGTTATCCCTTATAAAAAATAAAATAAGCAAAAAAATTTTTCTCGATAATTGATTAATAGGTTTACGACAATTTCTAGGTAATTTAATTACCCAATTGCGTAAAGACGCTTTATCTGGCTTTCAATTCCAATTTTTCTCGCGTGTTGCACAAGCATCCTTTCTAGTTTGTGAAACAGATTATATGGTAAGATAAGCTTAAATTTTAACAATTTTTAACAATTTTTAACATTTTTTAAAATTTTAGGAACCTGAGTGATGGTAAGTTATCTCGCTTGGCTTTCCAATGAGAGCTGTATATATCAGTTCATTCCCAGTAATTTTTTTATACAGGTTTTCGAGACATAACAAAAAAGCACCATGTCCAAATCTACATAAATTGCGTTGTAAAAATTAGAAAGATTTTTTAATAAACTAATGATCAACAATCAGATTGACTATACTATACCTAGGCAATGAAGCTTCAGCCATCCATCTAAAACGCAAATATAAACCATATTATAATCATTAATCATTATAATTTACAGATAAGAAATAAGATACAATTACATACATAATAGAGAATAATTTTTAGGTGTTAAACTAATTAGCTTACTGTAAATCCATATTACACGCGAGAATTGGAATGTGTGGCCAAGGTATAACTTTTGGAGATTCGTTTGGCATGCCATTAGTCATTAATACATCGATGATAAGCTGCATTGATGTTTCCCACCTTATAAATAATTAACCTCGTTATAATTCCTTATGCTGCTAGACGATAGATATATTATATTTATTAATTTTTACCTCACAGGTTCACCAAATAAAACTATTGCTTCTATTCCTTGAAAGACTTCCTCCAGTTCAGAGGCCTTGTAAAGCCATAATCATTAAAATTATTAGGTATATATTGAAATTAAACTTAACTAACCGCTGCATTTCGACGTCTTTTTTGATCAACTGCGTCCAAAAGTGGAAATGTCTAAATAAAAGTATTTTAAATGTCCATTTTCAAAAAATACATAAATTTATAATTTTGACCAGTAACAATCTGAAATATAAAATTGCTTTAGAAATTTAACTTGCTCTTGCTGAATAGCAAGAACAAAGTGAGGTTATCAAGTTAGATATTTTGTATGGGTTAACTTTAAAAAACCAAACTTTGGCCTCATTTACAACTCAGCAAATTAAATGGGACCAAAGTTCTGAATTTTGAGTTTGAGTAATTATTCAAATTCAAATTCAAAAACAATAAATACACAGTTAAGTTAAGGGTACCATTTATTTGAGCTGATTAAAAAATTACTTAGCATATTTTTTTTCTGGCATATTTTTTCATTTAGATAGCATATTTTTCAATTAAGTCAGCATATTTTTTTACCTAGCACTAAAAAATATTACTTAGCATATTAAAAATGGAAATTAGCATATTTTATGCATATCATTGAATAAAAGGAATTTAGCATATTTATTAAAAATCTTAGCATTAAAATAATATGCTATATAAAACTTACAAAAAAGAGGTTCCAACCTCTTTGAGGGTATGAAGTTAACAAATTGGGCCGTGGGTCATAATCATTAGGTCAAGTGTAATAAAAAGTTTTAAGTACTAATTGAAAATGAATGCCCTAATATTTATCTGTTGTTCGTGAGCCTGCGGTTGAATCAGGGTAACAGATTAGAACAAAATTGACCCACGCATATATATATTGGATACCTAAATTTTCCATGAGTTAAAATGAGTTTAAATTTTTAACTCTCATAAATTTTTTAAAAGCATTAAGATTTAACCTATTAGAAATTTGGGTACTTTTGTGTACTTAATTGGGTACAATAATGATTTGAGTGTACCCCTTAACTACCATTAAGCTATTGGTGATTGGATCAATAAACTTTCATCAAATTTTGGAATTTTTACACTTTATATGTGCGTGCGTGGGTCAATTTTGTTCTTATGTGTTACCTCTAATAAACCGCAGGCTCACGAACAACAAATAGATATGAGATCATTCATTTTCAATTTGTGACAGAGTACCCCATTAACCTACATTAAATCTTTTACATTTTGAGAGTCACTCTTTTCCTTATTTACTTTATATACAAAAACGAGAAACATAAAATCGAAATATACTATTACCAGTAGTTAAACAATAATTAATGAAATTTAATGGTAGATATATTTAGTACTATTCAATACCTTGTAATAAATTGCAATTTTTTTATTTGACCCACCAGGGTCTTCTCCAGAGGTGGTTGAAAATGATACTGAAATGGTGTTTTAACATGGTATTTTCTCAGAATGCCCCGAGTGACCTCTCAAAATGTAGGAAATTCGATGTAGGTCAACTCTCTTATGGGGTTATTTGTCATACAAGGTACTCTTCACAGGCCCCGAAGCGCCTAAACGCCGACAACGCATGGCGAACTATGACCTTTTTTACCTAATACAGATTACATAGTGTTGTATTTTAAAAAAATTAATGGCATTTGACCTTATGATTATTTGTTAATTTGTTAACTCCGTACATTCAAAGAGAGGTCGGAACCTCTTTTTATAAGTTTTAAATAAAATATCTTTAGCATATTATATATGCCAATTTTATTTGTTTAAATGCTAAGATTTTTTAACAAATATGCTAAATTCCTTTTATTCAATGCTATGCATAAAATATGCTAATTTCCATTTTTAATATGCCAAGTTATATTTTTTAATGCTAGGTAAAAAATATGCTGACTTAATTGAAAAATATGCTAACTAATTGAAAAAATATGTCAGAAATAAAATATGCTAAGTAATTGTTTAATTAGCTCAAATAAATATATCTCTTAAGTTAATACATACTATTCAAAGGAGACATTTTCTATTTCAGATTCAAATAGTGTAATTCAGATTGATACTGACCATGAGAAGTAGATTAATAAGACCTTTTAAAAAATAAATTAGTTCATTACCATTCGTAAATCATCGATTGTAGTAACTTTAGTAAATCCCACATTTTTGGCAATCTCAGCTACTGGTCCTTTTAATTAAAAAAAAACATTGTCATTCTAACTTTTGCTTGAAAAAAGTGTGTTAGAATTTAGCATAACTACTTACCTTGACCAGAAACAAGGACCCTTTTATCGTGATAATTTCTAAATAACCGCAATGGAGAATGACTCATGACTAAAAATAAAAATGATCATTATTATCATCAAGTAGGCAAAAGTATGAAGTCAATGTCAATGATGGTCTCAAATCAATAGAATGACATTACTTACCTACTTGATCCTCTTGAACCTGTACACCTAGCCAAGCAGATAACTGCATAGCCTTATCATGTCTTATAAAAAATAAAATTGTTAGGAGTTGAGAACACAATCTCACAATTAATTTTAGGTAAATATAAATATTGACGTGAAGGTATTTACCTTAGCCGATTACCAGCATTTGTCTATAAATCAAAAATTTCCACAATTAAATAAATATCATCCATACTAAATTCAATTTATAAATAATTTACTAACCACAAATATTGTAGGCACTCGAAAATTTCCATGTCTATCAATTAAAAGACTAAAAGCTTCTAAAATATAGTAAAAAAATAATTAGTTTAGCCATTAATTTATTAATGTTAATAAACATACAAAATAAAATTTCAAATAAAATGATACCTTTTGAATGTGGGAGAACCTTTTGACCTCTAACAAGCACACCATCAATGTCAAATAGTAAACCAAAGTTTACTTCCTATATTAAATAAAAAATAGAATCTTATTTAACATAATTCATTTACAAAGTTATCTAGGTTATAAAAGGTATTTGGGTAATTATCTTACTTTTTTACTGGTACTTGAAAAGGGTCTATAAGACGATTGTAAAAATCTTGTTCTTTGTTGTCCAAAAGAAGAATTGAATAAGGTCAAGTTCACATTTTCTAACGAACATAATTTTGTGATGCGAAATAGATTTAAATTTAAAGCCATTCAAATGGTCAATAGCCCAATGATGGATCTTGATAAACAAAATGACCTAGAGATTAATGATTAAAAGAAAGGTTACCACAACACTGGTGAATTGATTGAAGAATTACAAATGTACTTGGACGAATTGAATTAAAATATTGATTCTTGATCGATACGATGTAATAGTACTCACTTATCGTTAGTTATTATAATATTATGTTATTAATTATGTAATCTAAAATTTTTTATCCTTTCGCAAAATTGTATAATATTTTGCAATCAATCTATTATCCTATCTAACTATAATTTAATGGTAATGCAATGCAATGAAATGGTAATAAAAGTATAAGTATAGTAATAGTGTAGTTTACTACGTGCCACTATAGATTTTTTTAAACCAACTTGTAAATTAAACTTGTAAAAAAAACTCTATTTTAACCAACCAGACCAGACTGACTGACTGGAATAATAAATCTGTCTAAATCTAAACACCACTTTTTTTACAAATCCTAATCCTAAAATGTACATGCATGCATAATGCATACAGACTTACAAGTACAAGTACTAGGTAAATGCACATTTATTATGTCTAGTCTATCTATCTATAATTCTATATATCTATATATCTAATCTATATATTAATACATATTATTACATTGCCTTACTTATGTTTCTATATTATAATATGTAATTATAACTAACTACCTACCTATAATAATCTACATAAGTACTACACATGCTATGCATAATGGATAATTGTAAATTGTAATTTTACATAAAGACTTGTAAATTGTAAAGTAGCTAGTTTAATGTAAATTGTTTGTAAATATTTTTAAAAAAAAAGTCATTTAAGATAAGCCTTGTGTTAGGAAATGACAAGACATACACGAGAAAGATGAATAAGGTACCCTTTACCCTACAGTAGTAGAAGTAAAAAAGTATGGTAAGGTAAGGTATAGGTAAAAGGTAAATAGGTAAATATACAAGAAAATGTATATTTGCTTTGCAATGGCAAATGGAAGGTACCCAAAAAAATGCTCGTTTTGCATATTTTTCTTTCAATTTGAGCGTAATTTTCTCGGTTTAAAATCCCTATACATATAATCAGAGATGCCAATAGAAAACGGTTCGTAAGTTAAGCTTGTCTATCTTACTTATATTGACTGCAATTCTCTGAAATCATATATAAAATTTTACATAGTAAATAGGTAAAAAGTACTTTTAATATTAGTATTATTATTACATAACAGATTACAGATAGAGTAATAATATGTAGGTACAACTTAGGTACCTACATATTTCTGCCAAAGGAATATTATTGCTTATTCCAAAATTTAACCTGAACAAAAAATTTTTACTGGAATTTTTTTTGAACATTCTGTATTTTGCTAACAAATTCGACACGTTAAAAATAGAAGGTCATAATTGGGATATTTTGTTGAACTGTTGACTCAAATTATTAGCAAATATGCATTACTTAGCATTAATTAGAGTTAATAATTAAAAACTTTATTCAAGATATTCACAGTAAACAAAATTAGTTGTAAATAATTTTTAAGCTACTACAGTACGCATTAAGCTACAGTATAATAAGTACTTGTATTTTTCCTACTCATATTTTAATAACGTACCTATTAGATAAAACAAAAATACCCTAATCTAATATACTAACACTACACTACCTACTTACAATTGTAAGTTAGTTAGTTAGTTAGTATATCAGTAGATCTATTGACTTGACTTATACAGATAGTCAGATTTTTAATAGAACTTCTGTGTAAATTTTTCCTTTTTGGAAAATGTTAATTATCTTCTTACTTATTTATTGTTAGGTAGTTATCGAATATTGTTAAATTGCACGAGTAGGTACCTACATACTAAAAACCAAATACCTTATCTACCCTACCCTAGCCCTATACCGTAGATTGTCTACTTACTTACCTACTATGACAACTTTGCACATTAATTGTAATCGTAATTATAATTTTGGAATATTGAAACATTCCTATCCAAACTACAACATAATTTCGATATAATCTGTAAAAATGAGGCATCATCGTAAAAAACGAACTTTTGGTTCAGATTTAGATGAAGGTAATATCATTACTAGATAACTATAATATGCTATTAAATAGGCTATTTTATTAATCTGAATTTTTATAAGCATAGAATATGTACATATTACACCACTCTATATCCCATACTACCCTGTGCCCCACTACCTTAAGCCAAAAAATACTAAGGATCCGAAAACTTGGTACAAATTAGAAAATTTTTGGGGCAAAGGACTTATAATCCTTAAACATTATCCAGGATATCATAAAGATCAAGGTTTATAAATCCATTATACAGATATTAATGACAAAAAGATATATTACTCAAACATTTCATTCTTGCTTTAAAAAGTATACTGGATGATTGACTACGAAATAGTTGACCGACATGGGGACTGGATCTACACGGCCAGTGAAAGAAGTGTTCCCTGGCATATGAAGTATTTGGGAAGGAAAAGACCGTGTGTCTGGATTCTCAGAGACCAATTTTTTGTCTTGACTGTTAAAATTCGTCGTCTTTTTAGATGTTCAACAATGTGTTGTGGTTGTTGTTTACAGGTAAATTTATGAATACTGATAATTTAACTTAACTTGAATCATTATTTAAGATAACTCTTTACAAAAGGATACGGATATTTTATGATATTATTCTCATTTTGTATATTTAGAAAATGATAATTGAACATCCACCTTATCATAAAACAGCTTATGTGAATCAAATTTGTAGTCCTTATGCGATATTCGAGATTCTTGATGGGAAAGGGGAAAGATTATATATTGTCAAAGGACCTGAGGTTTTTCAATTTAGAAACGCCATCAATACGGATTTCGAAGTAAGTTCGAAATAAATTCTTAAAGTAAGTTCTTTAAGTGTATTAATCTTACCATTAGAACCTTTTATTAGTCAACACTATCTTATACCTATTTATAAATAAAACTTGAAATATTTGAGTAAAATGAGGTTGGGTTGGCTCTCAAAACCAAAGCATTTTTATTTTGATCCCGAATTCGGATCATTCAAATTAAAAGATTTCGAAACTGACTCTGAGACTGAAATGATCTTCATACATTTGTACAAAAGTAGGTAGTAAAATAATAATATAGTTTCAACTTGTTTTGAGATTTGAGATCTTAGGAATTTACTGCTCGAGCATAATTAATAATTATTCAAGTAATTAGGAGCAACTACTCGTTGTGACATAAGTATATAAAGTACATTTTAATTTTTTAAAAGTGTAAGTTTTTGTAGACATTTAAAATTCAATTCATAAAATTAACTTGCTTTGACTAGACTATGAATTGAATTGGAAGGAAAACTCACTCTCAAGATCAGTATAATCCTATAATTTCTCAAAAAAAAATACTTTTTATTATATCAACTTTCAACTATACAGCAGAATAGTAATCTTAAATTGCTCAAAGAAAAAGAAAGCCACAATCACATAGCATAGGTACTCGTATCAGCTAATATGTACTGTACATACATATTTAATGGGTACAGGTACAGGTACAGGTACAGCCTGTACCGTACAGGTACATATCAGTAATAAGTTAATAAGTAATATATATGGGAAGAAAAAAGGACTCAAATTACAATCTTTAAACAAAGCTTTGTTCATATTTTTAAAGTTATTTTATTACATAATGTTATTGTAAATTAAGGAGTAGTAGATAGTATAAGGAGAGCTCGATCGATTTTAGGGGTCATATGATACTAGTAGACTAAAAAAAATAAGTGTGGGATAACCCTCGGATTTGAATTTTGAACTTACATTTAGCCCTCTAGCGCCCAGATGACACATTTAATTGACTTGACCTTAATGAATAATATGTAACTAGTCGAGCTCTATCGATTAGTACAAATACTATGTGACTATGTTTTATATAGCCTGAGTTATTAAGGTTTTAATTTTTTTGGTTTTTGAATTTTACCGGGCGACAGGGACTAGATATCGAATTAATTCAAATACAAAAGTGATAGAACTCGTCGAGCTCTACATAATGGTAAAAAAAATTTTGATTTCATTAACAGCATGAACGCTAAGGGGCTCAAAAATGAAAAACAACAAATAAATTTTTATCTCGGTCCCTATAAGAGCTAGATTAATTTTCTCAATGAACAATCGATAGAGCTCGACAAGACATAGATATTTTGTATTAGGATCAAATCAAAATTTTGACCAACAGGGGGCGAAAATTTAAAAAATGCTATATTTAATATTTTTTGATTTTTCGCCCCCTGGTGGTCAGAAATTTGAATTGACCCCAATATAAAATATATTGAGCTTGTCGAGCTCTATCGATTGTTCATTGAGAAAATTAGGCTAGCTCTTATAGGGACCGAGATAAAAAAATTTTTGTTGTTTTTCATTTTTGAGCCCCCTAGCGGTCATACTGTTAATGAGACCAAAATAAATTTTACCATTAAGTAGAGCTCGACGAGCTCTATCACTTTTGTATTTGAATTAACTCGATATCTAGTCCCTGTCGCCCGGTAAAATTCAAAAACCAAAAAAATTAAAACCTTAATAACTCAGGCTATATAAAACATAGTCACATAGTATTTGTACTAATCGATAGAGCTCGACTAGTTACATATTATTCATTAAGGTCAAGTCAATTAAATGTGTCATCTGGGCGCTAGAGGGCTAAATGTAAGTTCAAAATTCAAATCCGAGGGTTATCCCACACTTATTTTTTTTAGTCTACTAGTATCATATGACCCCTAAAATCGATCGAGCTCTCCTTATACTATCTACTACTCCTTAGTTTAGAATACATACTAGTAATTTAACCCGTGCTATCTGTATTAAGTATTAAGCAAAGGCGAGCCTACTGAAAGTCCCCATCACCATCTGATCCAATTATGTAATACATGTACCATATAGTTTGCTTTGCAAAAATTTAGCCAAATGTTTCTTTAAATAAATAAGATTAAAATATTGTCGTCATCATAGGTCATTCGGGAGTCGGTGATTGACCTCGATCAAATTTTTTTGAAGATTTTTCATCAGAAATTTACATTTTTTTGGGGGCTTTACAGTATTGTCACTTTCGGCAGTCGAATAATTTAGTATGAAAAATGCATCATATGGTATCATGCAAACAAACAGGCAGTTGTCTAAGGACTATTATAAGCTCTTATAATTATTGATATGTATGTAAATATTTAAAGTATATTTTATATTCAGGATCAATGTGAAATTTCGATTGCATAAGGACTAGATTAGCTGAATAAAGTAAATAAGAAAAACCCAAATCAAAATTCAGAAAATTTGAAAAAATGATATTTGTTATACTGGTATTGTAAATGGGATTATGAAATTTTTTATTATACTTTGTTAAATCTTTGCACTTAAATATTGCTCATCAAATATATTAATTTTGTTTTAACCAACATTGATATCTATCTCTAATGTATCTCTCCTAAATAGAACTCGGAATTTTTCGTAGAATAATTTTGAAAGACAAATGCGAAAAATTAAAAAATCTCTGATTTATCGCATTTACACAACCTTACGAGTATCTTAATCACATTTTACCAAAACTTAAGTCGTAATATTTTTAGAAAAAGTGATTTAATATTGCTCAATTTGATTTTTTTAAATTTTCGATCAAAATTTCGAATTGGAGGTATTTAAAATGTTACAAAGAATTAGTATTACATCATAAATAATACTCGTAGATTATTTGACCGGTGACCGGTGAAAATTGCTGTCCTTTTTTCTGGTATGTCACATTTAATGGGCTTCATATGAAGCAGATGCTTCTGGAAATTTCTGGACAACAAAAAGGCACATACTTAGGTATGTGTGTAGTATATGTATACTGTGTAATATCAATTTGTCCAGATTTTTACGATATACATAGGTACATTATACATACTAGTATAGACAGGTGTTGTTGGCCTTTAATTCTTACAGAGATTTTAAAAGATTTTTTGTATTTTTTTCTATCCCACCTGTTGCTTTTTGTTTGTTCGGTATTTGCCACTTTGTTCAACTATAATTTGTAGAGAAATAGTTTTGCTTGCATGCACAGACTACAGACTACTATAGACAGGCCAGGCAGGTTCAGAATTCAGATGCAATTTTATCTCTTAAGTCTACACATGCATCTTGCACATGGTAAAATGACATTTTCATGATCAGAACTCGGCTTGAATTAAAACCTTGAGATTTCTGCATTCTTATCTTTATTTTTTTTTCAAAAATATTTTAAGCTAAAATCAGTAGCTAACAGATATGTGCATTTATTTATGCATTACCTGTATCAGTGCATCAATGAATTTACATACATACCTATGATGTAATAAATGCATAATGCAATAATATTTTCAAAAATGTACGAGGTATTTCCAACAAATAGTTCATATGTATATATCAACATGGGTTAGGTATCTACTTGTTAAAAATGCATTATTTTTAGTTGATATCTATATGATAGTACACTATACTAGGGTAGTATAATTTGTAGATACTTTTTATATTGATTAAGTTAGTATTTGAAGATATTTTTTTAAATAGCTACAAGTTTACAAATGACAATTTTTTGTATCGATTTCCAGTGAATCTGTGTAAAGGTTAAATATAAGACCAAAGATTTATTACCATTTAAAAAGTCAAAACAAGTTTTTTGTTTGCTATCTACACTATATAGTAGAATACTTGTAGTAGCAGTAGAAGTACATAACTATCTACTGATATATTCTGTATTTAGAATATTTTTTGAAATTTTTATCCTTATCATCAGTAAGTGCAAGTACCCTACTGGTAGGAAACTCGACTACGTGCATATCACACATTTTCGTATAATACTCGTAAGTCCTTCTGTAGAATTAGAATAGTTCATAATATTCTTTCTGTATTATCATTTACGAGTACATATTTATTTTTTACCACATATACTGTATTACTAGTAGATAGTATTTAAAATATGAGACAGAAATTAAATATGTTCTTAATCTCAAATTCAAAACTCAACTTTGGAAATGATCTTTTAATCAAGTGTGTAAAAAAGAGAAATTGTTGAAAAACTGAGGTTAAGAGGCTATCAACTTTTGATTGTAAATTGTAAAGTAAAAGTCTCTTCTTACTTAAAATAAAATATCGATATCTATCAATTCAGTATTTTTTGTGATCTTTTGTAATGAAACAAAATCGACGGCGATATGATGGCCATTTATGTGTTGGTGCGTATAGAATAGTTCTTATATCTGTATGAAATTATGTATAGAATAGTACCTAAGTAAAATTTCTTAGTTTTTAAGAAATTTTACTATTTTACTCAAGCTGATGCTCATATCTGTATCTCTAGCCCATATAAGATAGCATGGTCTAGAAAATAAGAAATTTGATATAAAAATAATCTTTAACATTGTCAAAGATCCTTTGCTTTATCCAGTCAAGTTACTTTTATTTGTAGAAAAAATCGGTGTCGCCTTTTCAACTTCATGGCTCATATTGATTTTGAGAATCATCAGAAATTTATTAGGTTAAAATTAACTATTATCACATCACTATTGAATAAATGTAATAAGTCAGTACATATACAGAGTAGGTAGGTACTTTATTAAATAAACTGTAATATGAATAATACATTTCAGAAAAAATAAAGGGTTTATTTAGATATCAGAAGCAATTGATTATTTAGATTCAGATTAAATATAGATTCATTTCTTCATCCAAAGCCATTACACGAGTCGCCAAAGTTTCATTTTTTTCGATCATATTTTTTCTATTTAAAAGCATTCGTTTAGTAATGGAAATGGTATTATTTATAAACATAACAAAGGATGTACATCCAGTTAGGTATCTCATCCAAGAATATTGGACAAAACTTTTAAAAATTAGCTGAAAATGCAAAATATACCTTGATACTTTACTAAAAGGGAAATGATTAAAAAGGGGATCTGATTTATGAATGAGAAATATAGCTTTTATAAAAGTTTATTTAATTAGATTCAAAGGAAGTACTTTTGATTTCTTAAAATATCTTTTCTTATAAAAATAGATTTTTAAAAGCTTTTTCAAGTTATTTTAAGGTATATTATTGACAATACTCGTTATAAAACTTTTTGAGTGGATCAGGACAGGATCTAATTAGGTTTTAAACTTCTGATACCATTTACATTCGATCGATGATTTCGGGTAAATATGTCACATATTAAAAACACACTGACTGTAGGTAGTCAATTTCTTGGTACATACATCAAAATATGATTAAGTTCCCCCTACATCCTGTGGTTGATTAAACTTTGTCAAAGTTTAATTTGTAACAAAGTACAATATTCTTATATAGGTATTTACCTATCATATTTAATTTAGATACTTTTTTTTTGCATTAATGTTTAATTTGTAACGAATTTAGGATTAGGTAAGTAAGATTTTCCAAAATTTGATTTTAAACCTTAGAAAAAGTACGAAAAGTTGATTTTGTTTATAATTTAAATATATCAATGAATTATGTACATATATATTATTTATGAGTAAAGTCTATTTCCTTGTGGGTGGGATTATTTCAGATTTTATTTTAGAACTTATGTAATACTAGAATATCAGGAAAATTTACTCTCTCAGTAAGTACCCTACCTATACTATTAATAGGATTAGACCATATATAATACAAGATAAGAAATCTAACTATTCAGAAAGTGTCATAAAAGTAGCTACCTATACGGAGTAGTTGTATTTAGCTACTTAGTGTCTTATAAAATTTTAAAAATTTTGATCATTTTTTTATGAAATTACAAAAACCCTATTATGTGAATACAGATATTTCAAGAGCTAATAATAGTCATGAGTACAATGGTACAATTAAAAATTATACAAAATTACAGTCTCCAGACTCGAGATCATAGAAATGTTTCATTTCAGATTTCTTTTGAGTAGGTACTTTTTCTAAATTGAAGGGCGTATGGTCTATTTGTACCATTTCGACAAAATATTTTGGTGCCCTGCTATACAGAATACTGCACTGTGGACCCTTAAAGTGTCCATCATTTTAATTAAATGTGGAATATTTTGAAAAATCTAAAATAGGAATAGTAAATTAAACCCTATTTAAGTATTACCGATAAATAGATAGTTGTGATTATATAGTTGTGATTGGTTCTAAACCTAATAATTAAGCTGATTGTTTACCATATTTTAAGAAAAAATAAAGGAAAAGAACTTTGAACTATTCTACCACTATCTACTATGTACTGTCATAATTTCATTTTATTTAAAGCTTCAAAAGCCCACACATTCCCTAGCCCTAGCCAACCATACCAAACCATTAACCATTGCAAGGTATGGATGTTAATTTTAAACTTTTAGCAAAATACTCATAACTTTTTATACCTACTGACTTTGTACTTGTACTCTTGTTGTAGGGTATACTTACTGATATAAATACTTATAGACAAAAGTAGAGCAAGTATAATATACTACCTAGTAATATTCGTACTAGTAGGGTGCCATTAGAAGTAAGAGTATATTTGGATTTGAGGTCACACTAGGTTGCTAATTATAAGCCAAAAAAGCATTCAAGAAATGAAATTGAAATTGAAAAGCTGGTCGAGTTGTTAGCAAGAGCAAATTAAATGTCAATGTTAGTCCAGAGAAATTCGGTACACTAATAAGTATGCTAAATAATTTCAAATGCAAATAAAAAGCATATGATGATAAGAAGGAGGGTTATGTAAAACGGAACCTGAGTTTGTTCATCTAAAAATTTGGCTTATTAATACTCATTTACTCATTTAGACTAATACGTATAGATATTAGAAAATGCAGAACATAGAGTTGTACTTACATTACACAGTATAATTGTAAACCAACTGATGTACAAAGAACTCGTGTGAAATAAAATAAACAAGCAATGAGCGAACTCAATTTCTAACATTTGAGATCTATTGCTATACATGGGAATTTAAAAAAAATAATATTAAAAATAATAATTTTTGAAGTCAAATGTGATTAAGAATGAAAAAAGCGATCATATAACATGATTAGGTATTCTAATTTTCTTTTTCTTTATTAAGTATCTGTACCATTGAATTCAATGTGATAAATCTACTTCTAGGAGATTTTTACTCAAAAATCAAAAAATATGATTCGAAAATTCAGTTTTGTAGCCAGCATATATGTATTTACCTATTAAAAAAATCCAAAATCCACAGCTTGAAATGCTCAAAAGGGACCATTAATGTTATTATTTTTTTTAGATATTAGATACTGATAGTTTCAATTTCTCTACTAGTATTCGTTGAATTCAGCTCTGAATTTCTGATTTGACTTCAATATTCTAAGCATATATTGGTAGAGCATATACTGATAGATTATTTGTTGTAAAATTTAGGCCAAAAGGTTTATTCATAGCCATAGTTGAATATTGGTTTAAATTTTGGATTGGTTAATGGATTTATCTAGATTCCATTTTTGGTACTTCTGATTTATCTAAAAATCAGAAATCAGAAATCCTTAAGATTGAAAGTGTACCCATAGGTAATAAACCGACGAGATTCTTTTTCCTTGACGGGTCACAAAAATGTTAAATCGTGGTAATCGTTTTGAGCAAATTATGACTTATTGAACGAGATATTGTATAAACAAAACATTTTTTCTGTTTATTTAAAGTGCGTGGGGTTTCGGCTGTATAGTAAAGTAACTAGGTACCAAATATAATTTGTACACTAAAATAAAAAAAAATTGCAATAGAGATTACTATTAAAAGACTATGTAATAATCAGTGGATTTGCTCATCAGCCAACCAGCCCGACTATGATGTCTTATGACGACCCAACCAATATTTCATTCCATCATCATTTATTTTTATCTTTACATGCATAGTCCACTTATCTTGGACTCAAATGTTTGCCTTTTAAACTACATAGGTATGTAGATACTATGTGTGTATAAGTATTTGGATCTTACTATTAGTATTAGTATTTGGAAATCAATTAGTCGTCGTGATTTATGATTAATTACCTGATAGACCGCTTAAATATAGAAGAATTTGGTTTCAAATCTCGTATACCATGATGGAATAAAAAACACAGAAATGAGATCATACTTTCATTTATTCACCTTTAACGGTTCAATTCTGTCCATATTTTAAATATATCACCCATATTCCATAAATACCCATCTATATGTAGGTATATTACATGTACAAGCCCTATTCATAATTTCATAATAGAATTAAAAAGTAATTCACGTAGGTAAATGAGATTATGATGTCAGATTTGGGGAATCTCAGGAAAAAATATAATTATTAATTCATTTATGACATTGCCTTTTACTTATACTATCTATGTATGTACCTATCTATTGTACCAAAGTATATAAACATACAGCAGTATTCAGTAGGTATTTTTGTCCTTTTTTGAAGACATCAAAATTTCCAGATTTCCAGCCAGAAAACCTACAAAAGTCTGCAAAGATTTTTTGTACATATTTCTCAAAGCATAGCACTATGTACTTCACAATTACAATTTGAATCTGTAGATCAAACGAATAAAAGATTTTGATTACAAAACCAAAATATCAAAGTTTTATTAAAAAATTATTACAACCATAACATAGACCTGAGAATCATATTATCCTACACTATATATAGGTAAGAAAGTGATTTGATGAAATTTATATTTTTTGATGTTCCGATTAGAGCAAGAGCAAGCAAGAAAGTAAATGGTAAAGTGACCAAAAATCTTTAAAATTAAAACTGAATCCTATAAAACTGCTTATACTCAGACATTTCAAAATAAGATAGGGCCTATATGTATATAATAATCTTACCTAGGTATGTATAAATATATTAAATAAAGGGTTGAAAGGAGAATGAATGAATCACCATCTCAAGTTCTTATCTGATCTTTAACCCAGTCCCTGATCCTGATCTATATAAAAAAGTGAACAAACACTTGCATTTAAATACCTTTACCTTTACATTTACATACCTTCAATTTCATTTCTATTCTTGTAACTTGTACCTACTACTACACTCCTAGAACTAGAACTAGTACCCTACTTGTATAATGTTTTTTAAAGCAACCTTGATTCTACTCAAATTTCGAACTCGAGAAAAATTTCCCCTTCATCGAGTCCAAATCTTATACATCTTGTACAGTGTACTACAAAAATACCAATACAGATAGTACTACGATAGGTAGGTACATTAGTAAATGAATATTTGTACTATTTCTATTTGTAATTAGCTTCGCAGAATACACATCCGTGCCTATGAACTATGACGAAATCCATTTTTTTTATCCTCATAGTTCCTGTTCATTGAGACATTTGTCGAAATACTAATTCTAATTCTTAAATACATACTTAAAACTGCATTTAAAAACTGATTCAAAAATG
Source organism: Nanhermannia cf. coronata Gr-Ori-00579 (assembly GCA_034699045.1). Lineage (NCBI taxonomy): Eukaryota > Metazoa > Arthropoda > Arachnida > Sarcoptiformes > Nanhermanniidae > Nanhermannia > Nanhermannia cf. coronata Gr-Ori-00579. The sequence goes on from JAQIXA010000676.1 coordinate 20,521, forward strand.
AACAAAAATCTATTAATTCTAATTCTAAGTAGTCTACACTTTCATTTACCTACTCTATCTGTCTGATTATGATTATATGTATGTTGGGAGTTGAGAGTTTGACTATAAAAGGTAAATATTTAAAATATTATCAAAAACTCTCACGCACTTCCTTGAGAATCCCAAGATCTACTATTTTACATTTTATACCTACCATACTCGTACTTAGGATAGTGCAATGCATTCTTACCTATGAGATCATCAGTTTAACTAGTACTAGTACCTACTACATATCATTAATAGGTCGAAAGTATTCTTATAAGTATAAGTATGTATGTATGTTTAGAAAATACAGATATATCAGTAGTATACGGATAGTAAATTATAAATTTATGAATGCTTAATTACTAATTCTCTAGTATTTTCTAAACGTATTTTTGTCTATTTTTGGCTTTTAAGAGGCCTGTTTGCTCTTTATTCATTAAGTAAACATTCATTGACAATTTCCCATAAGTAACCTAATTAGTCAATGGTATTAAATCATATCTTTCAATTTTCCTACTACTTACACAAGAAGTAGTACCTACTATTAGGTAATTAAGATATTTTAATTAAAATTCTCTCTCATTCTCTCAGGTACTAGTATTACTTATGTACAATGGGAAATAAATGGTAATATCCGCAATTTATGTAATCCAACCAAATGCATTTCTTGTGTACCTATACCTATTACATAAATTAAATAAAATTTAAAGACAGGCACTTTTAGATTCCCAAACAGGTATGTGAAATGTGAACCTTATGGCCTATGTTATGCTTTAAATCTTAAAAGAATTTAAAGGGAAAAATTCAAAGAATTTAATGGTAAAATTTAATTTAAAGTGACTTTCAATCCTTTCATAGATAGGTACAGTCATATAACTTACCAATAATGATTTTAATAGGATAATAAGATGAAATTCCTTGTTTTAAAAGACAGTTTCATTTAATAGTAAGGTACAAAAGTAGCATTGAACTAGAAAATTTGAAAATTGATTGATACTAATAGATTAAGACTTATTGTTGACCGTTATTATACTTGTAGTATTATACATTATGATTATGATTACTGATATATCGATGGGTTTTTATCGGAAACCGAGATTTTTGACATCTTTTTGAGGATCTCAGATCTCATTCAGATTCAATGTACCTGTCTTGCCTTAGTTTACATATGGTCTACAGCATAAAAATTTTGTATTATCATTATTGAAGTAATAGTAAGGAGTACTAGGTATAAAGACATAAGGATATTGTGAGTCAGAGTCTCGGCTCAATTTCAGCTTTAAAAGAGCATCTCAGCGTCTCAAAAGTCTTCAGTCTATTCAAGACATCAAACCAGTACCTACCAGCTATCTACAATTACAATACATTTTCATATTACTATCTGAATATCAATTTAGAACAACTACTGCTGGAGAAATCTCAGAAATTTATTTCAGAACAGCCCTTAGAAAATCTTCAAAAAGACTCAGTTTTTTCAAAAATTCAAGCCAAGTTCATCGGTTGTATTTACTACAACTAGTACTACTAGGTACTATTTGGTATTTTGTTGATGGAGAAAACATTTTGATATTTTATCTTATCATTATATTGTGTACATTTGTTTATCATTAATTACCAATTAATTAATAAAAAAATATCTGTACCCACCTCCAAAACATAGAGTATCTGTGCTTTTTAGAGCCAAGTACATATCAGTAGTAGGTAGTTCACATCACATACACATACCTACGGCTCATATAAAAGTGTGAAATCCCCATTCGAACCTTCGTAGTTCAAAACTGAACGTTCAAGTGTGAAATTCATACTCTCAAAATTCAAAATCCCATCTAATATTCGTACCACAGTAACCATACCATGGTTTTGGTAGACAACTGATTACTCATTTATTTTATGAGCCAATACTTAATATACTGCTGTCCTATTGACAAACAGGAAGGATTTACAAACTGTTGTTTCAGTGCATAAAAATAGTAAAACAGTTTCGTTTTGTTTCACGAGGAAAGAATCCTGAATTTTGAAGCGGTCTACGTGCCCTAGAGAATGTCACACATTACCCCATAACTCTAAAAATCTTGATGAAATCTTCATTAATATAGATAAGTATCGTAAAAACATCCCTCTATTATACGAGTAGATATCAAGAATTTGCCTTTTTGTGTCATTTTTGTGTCAAGAGGTTAGTCCAGTAGTCAGACTTAATGGTTTCAAGATGATCTGCCAGTGTGTGAACTTAAGGTTCAGTCGTTCTGCAGTCTCACTAACTTTTCATTTTCTACTTATATTCTCAATTTTTCTCAAAATGACCAGTGGTCGACCTCAAGAATCCAAAGATTTACAAATTTACGAGAAAGACCCCATGGACATGGACGAAAGGTCCATGATAGTCGAAGATGGAATCTCTCAAATCCGTGAAAGAATTCTGAAAGAAATGAAAAATCAGAATATTCAACCTTTATCAGATGCCAAATTCAAGGTAAGAAATCCCAAATTTTCAAATATTCTCATAAAATACAAAAAATGACCAGGTAGGTATATTTAAGATCCTATTGAAAAGATAATGTGATTAAAGGTTCTAACTGACTATGGTACTTACTTACTACTGATAATTTTGATAATACCTTATGTACCCTACTATGTAGGGTACTACATAGTACCCTACATTAGCTATTCTATCTATCACTTTTTTGAAGGACTGTTCATCCAAGTGAGAATCTCATAATTAGGGGGAACGTGGGTCGACTTTTGTATTGTATTTTAGTTGAGGATTTTTTGGAGATTTTTTGAGGCGCGTGGCAGCATTAAAAAATCCATTTTTTTTACAAAATATATTAGCTACTTATACAATGTGAATTATGAATTGTGAATTAGAAACCCTTATGGATTTATGTCATATTTACATTACAAAGTTCATCATACCTACCTAGATATTTATGTAGGTACTAAATAGTAAGTTATAAAGAGATAAAACTACAAATTTTATCTTTTTTTATACCATTTTAGATGCAAAAAACTTATCATATCATAGAGATATAATTAATGACCTGCAATGTCAAGCTCATATATACTAGATACTATACTACTAACTATTAGTAATGCCATTCAAGATTATTTACCTTAATTGTTTTATCTCTTTTGGAATTTAAATTGCAAGTCACATACATACCATCAAATTCAAATATGTGTACGTATAGGTACCTATATTATATTATATAGTATAATATCTAAGTATTACTTACAAATTTTAATGAGATTTTCCCTATTATGAATGGGATCACCACCCCCGACACTTCCTTCCTCGATTTATCAAAAAATAAATTGTACCAGCAAAAAAACTCTTTGTCGCCGAATTTCCTACGAGTTCTAAATTCCTGAGACACGCGGGATGCCCCCACATTTTACTCCTAGTGATAAAACTCATTCATATTTCATATTTCAAGAACTAAAAATAACCCCTTACATCTTACCATGTAGACTAAAAATAATCCTTACATTCATAAAAATTCAAGTATATTACATGTATGTATACATATTTAGGTATTATGGTGCATACTACCAATTGAGTATAAAGTGTAAATGGGATTTGGAACAGGTATAGACCTATAAATCCTTAAATTAGATTAGAGTGCAAGTTCTACATTCTAAAGATAAAGTTTAAATTTTTCGGTGAGCAACAAGTGGGCAGTTTGATGGGACAGTCAAAGTCTTTTGCCTAAATACAGTAGTACTCAACCTAAAATATAAGTAATTATTAAAAACCTGTCATATTTTTATCTATACTCTATATATACTGATGTAGTATAACTGAAGGTATCGAAAATGTGCGTATAGTATCAGTAAGTACTTGAATATTGAGTACTATGTACTATGTATACATTTATATATTTGATAAACAAACACCTACTTACGATTTCATAGTCAAGTGTGAAAAAAATAAACTTTGGCCCATTTACCAATCAACTTATTATGGTTGGTGATGGTGGTGGTGTTAATTGTAAGCAATTTTCGCCTTACTATAGTATTAGTATTAGAATCAGTTAGCTCAAATTTTAGTGGTTTTTTGACCATTTTTAGTAATTATAAACTATGTAAATTAGGTATTGAAATATCTACCAAGTCATGGGGTAAATTTGATATCTTGTAATTGAAATGGATATGATGTGAAGTGAGGACAGTTTTTGTAAAATTGGCAAATGCAATGAAGCTTCCTGTAAATACCTAGCGTAATGTAGTAGCAATAATTATACTATTAATATAATTAAAATAGTTATAAAGATTTGTTGGAATGCAAAGGAAAGGAAAATGACCAAAATAGGGAACAATATATTGCCATTCTGATTACCTAAAATGCTTCTGTCTCAAATAGCTATAGTACTATATAGTAGTAATATACCTACATGTATTAGAAAAATATTAGAAATTTTTGGACAATTTTTGAGTATGACGAGATGTAGGTACGATGTAATGACCTACGAAAATCCCAAGAAGATATATGACTGAGGATGATGCAATTTTTTCTACAATACCATTATGTACCCATGTATACAGTATACTGATACTATACTAACGCTAAGATAGATAGCATTATTATATATGTAGGTATTCAAAACGAGACAAATGATATTTAGGATTTAGACAGAAAACAAAAGGTTATAGAAAAAAAGATGACAATTTGACTGAAATTGTGCCAAAAAATGTGAACCTACACGAAGATACTGGTACGAGCATATGATTATGATTATGAAGTTGTTGGCTTCATTTATTATGTACCTACTCGATTACTCGATGATTTTGAGCAAGTTGAGATTATGATCATGAAAATCTTGGTAATTCTATTTTATATGATATTACGATATGATATGTATAATAGCTGTAGTAATTTGACTGCATTATAAAATTGTATGGTATCCAGAAAGGTCTGTCGCCGGCTCTGATTGTTGTTCATATTCTTGTTGTCTTTTCTTGGATCTCAAAGTCTATCGGCAAATTTGAACCCACGGCCCGAATTCCTGAGAAATTCGCGTAGGCCACCGATATCCTTAGTCAAGCCATTTGGCCACCTATTTCAATCCTTTTTTTAAAATTTTATACTTACTACTACTACATATAGTAGTACGTACTCATAACTTATTGTACGAGCGAAGCGAGCACACTTTTCAACTTTGTTTGAACAAAGTTTTGTCCGTCTCTCTGTAAGTCCAGAAGATTACTCGAAAACTAAACATTAATGGCTCTTTAGGATTTAGTCCTAAGTTGTGCTGTTTTGACAAAAAAATTCAAGTCCACAGCTCCACCACTTTTGGGGCTGTGGACCCTTTAAGGGTCCCCATGTTAATCAAATAGGTAAAAAGCAAAAATGAGATTTAATTTGCTATAATTGGTTGGAATACAGAACATATGACAAAAATTTCGAATTTAACATCCGTTTGACCCGAGAATTGACCTTTCATCTCTAAATATAGTGTAATTTGAGATGATTTTACCGCTTAACTCATACAAAATAATAACTAAAGAGTAGTTAATTAAATCCTAGTAGTTAACAATATTTCCATAACTCAAGCCAGTCACATGAGGATTTTTTAGTGAAAGGGAAATACCTTACACCTCACATAATTATTACATACCTACATACAGATTACTCACGAGACGAGGTACAAAAAAAACTATATTTACATACATTTATATTTCATCGAGAGACCCACTATTTACAAAAGATGTAGAAGGCAATGTTTTTGAAGTTTTTTGGGGAATTTGGTAGGTGAGGAAACCTGAGGAATGTGCTCAAAAAAGTTCTTAAACAGTTGAAACATTTTTATTTTTATTTTTACAAAACATAGACTGTGTATTCTGTATAAACATAAGACTTTTTTTTGCGTGGGTTTTATTTTGATTTTGAATTTTTGATCTGAAAAATTCTTGAAATTATGTTATTCAGTTTAACGCATAAATTAATAATCTAATCATAATAATGATCTAAATACATAGTACCTATATGTACATACATACTGGATATATAAATAATAATATTTATGCTTACCTGCGGTAATAAACCTTATCTTTTATTTATTTTACTGATACTTCTGTTAGATTTGTAGGATCAAACCCATCTGACTTTTGATTATGATTATGACTAAACACATTGTAATTTATCACACAAGCTGTAAATAATTTGGAGGGTTTTTTCAGTAATATAATCTCTAATTTCTGAATAAGTTGTTAATACTCTGGGTTATCAAAAACTGTAGGTTTAATTCCAAAATAGTTAAAAATATGTGAACTGCATTTCAATGTTGTATTTTTAATTCTCGGACTCATATTAGGAACCTATACTTATGCTTATACTTATATACGTAGTATGTATTAAGTGGTTGAAGTTTGAAAATTTGATATACTTTTGTACCTACTAGAATTTAAAATTTTATCCGTAATTTGAAAAACTGTGATTTCAAAAATGAGAATTTTGACTTTAAAATTTTGGTCAATACCTAATGATAAAAAATAGGGTATGTTAAAAGGGCCATTAGAATGGATTGAATTATAGCGATTAGAATTTGGTGGGCTTTTTTATGATATCAAATAATCGTAAATAATTAATTGGCTAAATTGTCGTGCTATCAGTATGACTATAAATGCAGTGTACCTACCTATCTATATAAGTATTGGTCCCTGTAAAGTTTTTCTCAATATCGATTCTAGATAGACCATTTACTTTCTACATAATCTATACATACATAGAAGTACTGTACTGAAGCTGATAAATTTTATTTTATGTGTCCATCAAGTTTTGATTCTCAAAAAGTCTTAACATTCTCAAAAAGTTGACTTTGTGATAAGTGTAATAGGTAGGTACTACGAGAAACTGGTTTGTCCCGAATTTTTTTTTCCAAAAAGATTATAGTATTTAAGTAGGTACTACTCAATAGACATACTCGTATATATTCATATAGAGGTGCATAAAGTAGTATGAGAATGACAAGAAGCTAATTAGAAACTCTAATGAGCACAAGGAAGTCAAATTAGACTCAATTTATTTTATCAAAATCAAAATTTTGTCCAACATTTTGAATTGAACAAATTCAGGTTTCCAATCTCACACTTTTCAATCGAGTTGTGACTGTGACAAGTTGAATTTGAGTTTTTATGACATATTGTCAATTGTCAACTAGATTGTACCAATAGTACAGAGATTTTAATATATAATTTTTTTTTTGTTTTTTTTTGTATAGATTGCCAATATAAGCAGAGAGGCAGTACTAAATGCTTACCAGGATCATATGCAAAATATCCGTGTCCAGAGGTTGGCTGATAGAGCGGCCAGAAAAATATTTCTAGCCAAAGAAAGGAGGAAAAATTTCCACACTCATGTACAAACATTTTTCGCAAATGCAACAGGTAATTTGTAATTTAAATCACTATCCTACTAATTTACTCGTACCTTTTATACTGATATTTATTGGATTGACAAGAATCTGTTTTGGATGTCAACCGATGTGAAATTTTGAGAGATTATGCAAATTATTCAGACCAAAATTTGGATCTTAACACTTAATTATTAGCATTTTAAAATAATTTGTAAGGACATATCCATAAATCTAATTGCTCAAAGTTCAAAGTATGAGATTTTTAGCTCTACCACTATGAGTTTGTACTACATATAGGTACTTGGAAACTTCTGAATTCCTGCATCCTTCAAAATCAGATAGGAAATTCTAGTCACTTCTTCCAGATGACCTAAAGATCTCAAATTTTGAAAGTTCTGTATTTGATTATATTAGCCAAAAAGACCAATTTAATAGGACCAACGTTTGACCAATTTATCAGCATATAGAATATACCAGTAGAATATAGATTGTTTAATTTTTAGATACGAGATACATGAATGAAATCATCAGTCTAGTACCTTCGATTTTATTTCATTCATATATATGGTTCATCGGTTGAGTAGTCTCGTCTCATGACCAGGATTAAAGGGCAAAAAATTCTCAAGTTCTAGGAACTCCCCATTATTACACTCAATTTATACCTAAAGCGAATATTTTTTTATTTAAAAAAAACACTACTTCTGATATATTATTATTCAAATATCTAGTACGGATACTTACTAATATTAGGTATATACCTACAGAGTACCTATCTATATGTAAAGATCTAGATAGAAATAATGATAGTATTTTGGGTTCTTTTCTAAAGAATTTAAACGTATCAAAAATCAAAAGTCAGTCGGATATCTCCTTGTCTTGTAAAATGAGGATATCTGTATGACTTTTTAAATTAGTTGGAATTTCCATATCCTTTCAAAATCTACTATAGTACGAGTAGATGATAAAATAGCACACAAACTTTGCATTATTGGATAATTGGAATACTGACTAATATATGTAGTTACTTTAGAATCTGACAAAAATTTCCATTTTTTGATCTTGGCTAGCTTTGGCTTGGCTGACAATTGACTCTGATTTTTCTCCAAAAAAAATTTGCTTCGCTGTGAGAAATTGTTGTAAAATGCTTCAAACTTACATTAAATGATGTAAGATTGAGTTGAACTCTAAAAAATTAGAAAATGTTGTATGTGGTAATTATATGACAAATTGCAACGTGTAGTCATTTCTTTTTTTTTTAATTTAAAAAATGCTACAATTGGAACAAGTACCTAGAAGTTAGAAGTATTGTCACATAAAATGTATTTTAGTTTTAATATTCAGGAATTCCTAGACATTTGCCTCATCATCATATCCATTACTTTGGAGAGAAATGGTCAACGATACAAAATTACAAAATGTACAACCAGATACAAATAATTAAGTCTAATAATAATTGAGTATCTACATACATAGTAGTAATAGTTGTATAGCCCTGGAGGTAGAAAAAATCAAAGAAATTTATAAATTTCCGGTCCTCTAAAGTATAAAGGATAGAAAGATTGTATTTCCCATTTATTTCAAATCATCATCATCATCGTTATTATTATTAATTTCGATGGATTTCCAGTTCCAATTTTTTTTCATTACATTACATTACCTACATTATACATAGGTATATCAGAATTCAGAGTATACTGGTGATAGTCTTAAGTTTTGGATAAACCACTTGGCCATTGCTTCAGCGATAATTTTTTAATGCAATTCATTGTTATCCTCGAGTGGAAAAATCCTCACGGAGTTTACATTGGGGGAAACCCTATACCTATACCTATACTTATCAATTACACCGCCATTACACCATTATCAAACTCTTTTATTTTATTTTATTTGCAAATTTTTTTCTAGTCTCAAAAAAGCTCATAATACATAGATTATAGATACTGTATTATATTATATTATATTGTCGATTTTTATACTTTTTTTTGCATACAAGTTTTTTGCAAGTTGTACTTTGTACTCATTGCTACTTGCTACTATCACCTATATATATGATATATAATATGATACTCGAGCATAAACAAATGTGTGTATGAATGCATTTTTTTCTTAACTAGCTATTTGTTAGTAGGTATGGTATACCTACTACAGATTATAATTATTTATTTATAGGCAAATACTGGTATTAAGTTAAGATGCGAGTATCATTAGTATGAACTACGTAAAACTTACACACTTTCCGATTTATTTTTTGCTCCGCATTTTCAAACAACTTGTCATTTTACTTGTTATTTGCTTTTATATCAATTTCATACCTACTGATAAAATACATTCTTGTTCAAAAACCATGGTTTAGCAAGTAGCAAAATTTATATTAAAATTCTGAAATTGGAGATCATTAGGTCAATGATTTAACTGAATTTTTTCTTCAAAAATCTGAAAAGTTTGACTAAAATTGAGACAACCTATCTACTGAAATACAGGTAGTACAAATACTAATAAAAAATTATCTTTTCAAGTGATCTCTAAGGTATAAAGTCTGAATATCTATATATATATATATATATGCATAGTACAGTATACCTATATTAAGAAATCGGAAATGGTGGATCGTATGGAAAAAGTCGAATCTAATTGCATTTTTGTCTTAAGATTAAGAGCAATCGAGTTATCGATTGCATCCTGTTTTAACTATGTACTACTCGTACAGATAATACAGATACAGTATAATGTACAAGTACCTAACTCCAGAATACAAAATTAAAAGGTAGAACAACCCGGACATATCGATAGATATCGATATTGTAGACTCAAATGGCGAATGATCCCAATGACGATCTTGGAGATTTCGGAATTTCACAGAATGATATGATTACACTTCATTTTCAGGATGCCTAATGAATGTGTAATTTTTTGCAATCTCAATTCAATTCGCCACAAAAATTTTTTTTACATAATCAAAATCCAGCAAAAAAAGTGTAAAAAGTACAACAAGATATAGATAGTGTATTTAAGGGGAAAGCCCTCTCCTAACATAACCCAAATACTAACAAAGATTTTATGAATTTATTGCATTGAATCTGCTTATCTACAGATATACCTACATATTAATAATATCTTGTGTTACCTATAATTGTATATTTCCAAGTGTATAAGTAAGTAACAACAATAATTTATGCTCATATGAAAGGATTAGGCAGATTAGTATGATGATTTTTAACCCAACTATACCAGTCTAGGTAATAAATATCATTAAGTCATACGGAAAACCCATTTTTTACCTTACTATTGATAATCTCAGTCTATCTGGTTACAAGTAGTTTGGATTTAAGTAGTTATTTGTGTTTGTGATATGATTTTTTTTTCTTCTGCTGGTAAACTTGTCTAGTTACATATTTCTGGGAACTAATCAATTATCCTGTATTAAATATGTACAAAAAATGCATAAAAATTTAGTTTTTTGTCCCAATGCAATGTTTAATAATACATATAGGTAAATACTTAAGTATACTACTGTACACATACCTATATAAGTATGATAGATATTTAAAAATTATTACAATTTCAAACTTGATTCTAAGCAAGTCTCATGAGTTTAAATAGGTATAAGTACTATAAGGTATGTTTGGAGAAACAGCTTTATTTTTTCAATTTCTCGATTTGGATAATTGTTTGTTCTTGGCTTGGGCAAATGTCATTCACACCCACTTTTCAACTGATAATGAGATTTAAAAAATCACCGAATAATTGCATTCTAATTTAATGACTTGACTCTTGAACAATTTATTCAAGGTGGTTTTACTTTTTTTTATCAATTATTCGAGGGCAATATATCGGTGAAAAAAAAATTAATTTTGCTATTAAGGATAAGTAGATACTTTGGCATTTGGTTGTTGTTCAAGTTTCTAGAATCCAAAATCTAATGATTGTTTTTACTGTAGGGTACTATGGTGTAGTGTATGTACTTTAACCTGCGAAAGAAATTGAACCACACAATTAGATCATTGTTTTTGTAAGATATACGTATGTCTTGAAGCTTGAATAAATATTTTCAGATCTGAAAGATCAAGTCAAAGTGTGTAGACTGTATGGCTTTTTTGATTTTTGTGTCTGCTTTACTTTATAATGATTAACAAAATTATAAAGGCGAGAGATTGTGATATGCTAATTGATTGAGATGATTTTGAGAGTGTGATATCAGATTTCAGATACAAAATTATTTTGGTAGATTAGTCATTAAAACATTTAAACTAGAGTACTTTAGATACTTTAGATTCTAAACTACCTACCTAATATACTGCATATATGCAATATGTATATGTATACCCTTGAATATAATTTACTATACGCTGGGACTGGATATTCTGAATATCCATAAATATCAGTAATTTGAAAAATCTCTCAAAAAGTTTTTTTTTCCAATTAATCAAAATTTTTATGGTTTTTTTTCTTTTAGATATGAATCTGGTAGATGAAAGTGATCGAGTCACATTTCACTTTGATATCCAGCAACAAAAACCAAGTCACAAGAACCTCCGAGTCCGAAGGGCAGCTCTAAATCTCCCTGAAAACTGCGAACCCCTCGACGACCAAAATGAACTGACCTCAACCGTCCAGCGGCGACTATCTCATCCTCAAAATGCCCTCCAAGTTGGAGCCAAATGCACTCCAGCATCATCATCAACAACTCCAACAACAGCATCTCTACATCTTGTGATGACCCTACCACCAGCATCAGAGAACCGTCCAAGAAGGCATGCAAGAGGTGGTGGTGGTGCAGCTTCGATGCTTCGAGCAACTCTTCGTCGACTGGGAATGAATGAGAAGGTGGACAAGAAGAAGAAAAATAAGCCGAGTTTGGCCCACGACTGCTCTTCAATCAAAGAAGGTGGTGAAGGTGGGAAACGCGAAGTTTGCTGCCGTCGACCCATGCAGATTTCCCTCTCAGAGCTGGGTCTTGAAATTCCTGATGCGATCATTGAACCTCAAGTCTTTGATGCATACATGTGTGCGGGTAGATGTTCTGGTCGGAGACATGAATTTGGTTCCACACATGCGATGCTACAGCAATTGGCTAGTCGTAGAGCTGGTCCAGGTAAAAAAAATTAACAAATTTTTATGAATCTACGCTTAAGTATACAGAATGTTCTGGTTCAAGAATAGAAAAAATTAAATTAAAAGTGATTTAAAATGTCCTATCAAGGACAATTGATAATTATTTTGGGGACATTTTGAGACATTACAATTATAAAACCTGTCCGTTTTTCGATCGCTTCATTTTTTTAACCGGAACATTTTGCATTGAAATGATATCCCAAGCAAAAATAATATTATTTTGAAGATTATTGATTAATTTATTGTTTTTTTTTGTATAATAGGAGGAGGAGTTCCTCGACTTTGCTGTACCCCTACAAGACTTCGTTCCCTCGAGGTTATCTACATTGGGAAGGGACCCGATGGAGCCTCACAAATAAAAGTCACCCAGCTGAAGGATGCAATCGTCGAAGAATGTGGCTGTTCTTAGCTTCCTTATGGCTACAAAAAAACCTTCGAAAGTCTCTCTGGGAAATAAGGAAAGACACTCGTATCGTCACACACCCTTATTAATGTGTCTATACACTTTTAGGTCTATGTACGTCTAGTGTGTTTGATCAAAAAAGAACATTTCTACGATTTGTTTTAGTTTGCAGACAGAACACAGAATAGAACAAAACAAAACAAATGGGATAGGTACTAGTATAGTGTAGTTGAAGTCGAGTACTTTTCATAATTTTCCTATTTTGAGTATCTAGGTATATTCCTCTAGTCAGAGTCGAAGTTTAAAAAGAGCACTGAAAGCCCACATGGGACTTATAATTTTATAATTATAATCTTAATTATATAAATAATTAATTATTCATTCCTTTTTTATTAGCACATTTTGCTACTATAGAATATAATGATAGATTGTATGTATCCCTTTAAAGTACCTGACTTACCACCCTTTTTTCCTTGGTACATGTATATAATTATTTATTACTCATTCAATTATATTTCACTAACTTTTTTTATAAATATACTAACATTTTAAATTATTAAAATATATATTTAGATAAGCATATTATTAGTTTTTATATACCCTATCTCTTACCCCATTCCAATTTTTTTTTAAATTAATGCTACCTTATATTTTTTATTTTTTTGCAAATTTCTTGATCATTTTCTATATAAATGATTGTATATATTTTTAATATCTGATAAATTATTGTAAATATAGTTGTGTTTATTAACTAGATTAGGGTATATATATAGGTACCTATATACTTATTTATGTCATTTTATTTAAGAGCTGTGATATTTGATTTATTTAAAATATATTTTGTATTTAAAATATTTTTTTAAATAGCATTAAGTAATAGTTGGTATTACTAGATATTTATATAATTTTTTATGTTTTAATGTTACATATAAGTGTATTAAAGTATTTAAAATTTAAACAAATATAATGTAAGTTATAAGCTATAGTTTATTTATATTCTACTGAATACAAGTTGTTCATTTAAATAAATAAATTATATACCTAATATACTATTCCTAAAAATATTATGACTTTATGTTACAGAGATATTCATACACTAAATATGTAAGTATGTAGTACTAGTACTTAGGTCGTTTAAAAAAGTAATATCAACTGTTGTAATTAGATAATTAGTTAAGGCTGTTTGTTTTGTATTAGAATTTCAAAAAATGTTAAAAATTTCCATTTTTTTGTTAAATGAAATGATCTGACATGAGCATTTTTTAAATTAATTTAAAATAATGTAAGGTATTATTTATTGAAATTGAAACTCAGGACTCGGATTATTAAAAAGTTTTTATAAATACGATACCTTATATGATATCCAATTATAGAATACAAAACTTTTAGTATTACTGGTAAATAGACTATAAGCTGTACTGATTCAGAATTCAATTAGACAAAGCTATTCTTTAATACAATATAGATAATAATTTAATAGTTATAAATAATAATCATAATCCTTCTGTAACACATACTAATGATTGGTTTTGAGTTTATAGATTTCTAAAAATCTAAATACTTTATTATTGAAATTAGTTATTATTTAAAGGTCAGGAAAGTTTTTAGGAAAGATCTCTTAAAAATAAAAGCTTTTCAATGCTAGTTAAAGTATTAAAAGTAATTTAAAATAGGTACTTTTCGTACAACTTACAATAATTAATTATAATTAATAACGTTTAAAAGATTCTTTTGTAGCTCGAAGTCTTGAAATACCCTAGTATGTAGTACCCTACTTATAATATAATACGCTGAGCTGTGTCCTAAATTCTAAATTGAATTGAAATGAAAAGAATGATGTTTAATAGAATTGCACGATATAGAAGATAATGATAATAAAAGAAATTGTATTATAAAATTACAAATTTTTAAAATAGATTAATTTAAGACAATTATGTTTTAATATTGTAATCGTTCATGAATAAACTATCAAGATGTATTAAAAATGAAAAAAAAATTACAAATTATCTAACGATAAGTAAGTATTCAAGTATTCGATTGTTTGATAATATGAGTATTATTAATTATTATGATGATGCTAATGATGATGATTAAAAATAAGACATCATATCATCGATTCAAGATACGCATGCTAATAAAAGTCGGTATTAGACATTAAGATTAGATCTTACAATTAATTTACAATTTATCGTACAAGATAAATGATAAAATAACAATAATTATGATGTGATTACCTATGTACTTACTATATATTACCTTATGTATGTAAGTATACAAGTCTATCAAGTAATAATAATTACTTAGGTATTTTTTTCTTTAACTTGAATGTATATACAGATAGTACGCACGTTAGGTTAGGTTTTAGATTAGAAGAAACGTTAGCATGAAATAAAGCCAAATATACCTATATTGATAAAGAGGCGGTTCAATACGTATTTTCGAATTTGGAAAAAAGCATTTGAGGCGCAGGACTGGAGGTAGCCTAGAGAATAGAGTAATAAGACTGAGAGATAAGAGAGATAAGACTGAGAAGAGCAGAGAAATGAGAGCAGAACAAAAACACGCTGAACAAAGTTTTTTTAAATTATAAAATCAAAACTTTGCTTTTGCCTTACGTGTACGGGTACGTGACCTGACCTTGTCCTGAACCAGTTAACTATTACCAGCAGAGCCAGAACTTGAGACATTGGACAATTTAATTGATTAAAGACATCATACTCAAATTTAAGGTAAGTATCTAAAACAAATACGAGTCGAGGTGTTTGATTATGGTTAATGGTTACTAAATTAAGTAGGTAGAATAGAGTATAGAGAAGTAATTCGTTAGCCATGAGGCAGATTTAGAAGTAGGTATAAGAAATATTTTTCGGTAGAACAAGCTCCTCCCCTACAATGTTAATCCTATGGGCCTTGAACCAGTGATGTAGGTTTGAGGATCACTGACGTCATTTTCCATGTTAAAGCTTATGGGAGGGGGCGTCGACAAACTCAGCTATATACTGCCTTAGAAATTTGTAAAATTTCGGGTGAGATTTTTTAAAAAGACGGTGAAGATTGGAAATTCCGAGATAGCCAATCGACTCAGTTTTTTATGCTGGTTCCGAATCTACAAACATTTTTCCGGGCACTCGTCCCGTTCCCGAGATAATTGAGGTCAAAGGTCAAATATCGAAATCTTAAAAAATTCATATCTCGGCATCTATATGAGTTAAAGACTAATCTAACACATCATTAGAAAGGCCTTAACGAGTACTACAAGATGGCCTAGGTCATTGACCCCAAAGGTCAAAGGTCAAGGGTCAAAAAATTAAAAACTTGAAA
>JAQIXA010000677.1:0-36695 GCA_034699045.1 Nanhermannia cf. coronata Gr-Ori-00579
ATTTTTTTTAGTCTACTAGTATCATATGACCCCTAAAATCGATCGAGCTCTCCTTATACTATCTACTACTCCTTAATAATAACAATAACTTCAGGTTATTTCATGCTATGCTATGAGTATGAGTTACTATTTTTTAAAAACCATTCGAAATTTTATTTTTTTTACCTTTCAGGGACATAAATTCCAAGCATTCTCATTTCATTGATAAATTCCTTTGTGGAATTACATGCTGGACATTTAAAAAAGAAGCATCCTGCACTTAATGCCATTTTCTTTAATATATATAAAATAGGAATTAGATGGATAAATATTATATAAGATTAAGTTCAAAATTGTTTTTACCGTTTAAAATTTATTTTTTAAAATCCTCGTTAAAAAATTAAAAATACTGTAAATTATACCTGTATGCACATTTTATGGTAGATACCATTTGGGCAACAACTTGCTTTGACAAGGGTATCATCGATCTCAAAATTATCCATGCATATCAAACATGCTTTGTTGGCTTCATATGGTATAGATTTATTGGGCTTATGTAAAACACAATAGGCACTAAATAAAAAAAATAATCAGAATAAGTATTATAATTATAATATGTATTAATTTATATTGTAAAAGAATATTTTTTACTTGTAAGGGTCTGTAAATTGGAAATTTACTCCAAGTACAATTCCACAATTAAAATGAAAAACTCTTTGACATCTTTTATTGCAGCAGCCCACTGTAGCTCCGCTAATATTACAATGAGCACATTTCTAAAAAAAAATACAACAATGCATTCAAATAAATATCTTTAAAATCAAACACATTTTTATAAATATTATGTATAAGAAAAATATCATCGCTTTAACTTACAAATTGTCGTCCTCGCTGTGCTTCTTTTTTAATATCCTTTAGTAGAAAACCCAGGATCCCTTCTTTGTCAGTGTTTCCATTTTGAAGTAGCCCTGAAGCGAATAGCTAAAAGAATATGAGATATTTAGTAAGCATATTTAATTTAAAATAAGTATGCAGCTTGTATATTTAACGATAAATAAGAATAAGAATAAGTTATATTTTTACTAAACATATACAAAAGACTTTAAGATAAGATAAATAGATAAGACTTACGCAGCAATAATAGTGTACGCTAACATCTTCATATGTGTACAAGGGTCCAAAGTTAATATCATCAATTGAATATTTTTTACAGAATATACACACGTATTGGGGATTCTCCTCGCTCACCACATTTAAATGATAGTATGTGGGGTCCTTCTCCATTTTAAGATACTGGTGGAGTTGGACGAATGACGCTTAATCTTGATATGAAATAAATGAGCCTCAAGTCAAGTTCAAGAACACGAAGGCCTCAACAAAATAAGGTACCCACTCCCGTCACCCGCCTAACCTATTAAATGACATTCAATTAGCTCAGATCTTTAAATACAATGCAATACTATACTAGAAAACCTTAGCTTCATATGTTTTATTATTAGTCTAATTACCAAATTCAATTGTGTGACTCGCTTTGACTCGCTGCGACCAAATTGATGAAAAATGACAATGAAAACAATGAAACGAATGAAAAAAACCTCTTGTACACAAATTAGATGTGGATTTCGATTCAGTAGTTAAATAGAGAATAATGTCAACTGAGCAACATTATTATTTAGTTAAATAATTAATTTTAATTAAAGTTGTGCGTATGATGCATGGTGGTGTGTGCCTTCTATTCTATTAGTTCTATCCTATCTATAGAAAGAAAAGAAAAAGAGTAGAGTAGAGTAGGAGTAGAGGTAGAGGTAGAGAGTAGAGAGTTGGTTTTTTTTTTTTTTTGTTGATTTTTAGTTTTTTCCTGTCGGTTTTTTTTTGCTTGAATCGAATGAGCGGGCTTATGTTAAGCCAGGGCAGTATTCAGCTTTTTATATAATAGTGTTCAATGTTTTTGAAACTTGAGACACGTTTCTTTTTGGAATTTTCTTGCCTGCTTGGGTTTGGAATTTGGAATGGAATTGGAATCATTTTTATAATTTTCTTTTCAACTTTTAAGTTTTTGGACGACGCCTTTTTATAACCTAAATACTAATTAATAACTAATCTTAAATTGATAACTAAAATTACGGGAAGTGTTTTAGAAAACTATGCTATGCTATTTGCTATACTCCGTAAAATAAAGTATTGACTTAGGGTACCTTTAGGTAAGTAGGTAAAATCTTTTTTCTAATTAATTATACTGCATATAACTGTGGAGTGTGAGTGTAAACTATTCATACAATTCAGCTCTGAAAAACTAAATTTTGACCTCAATTTTTTATGCATTTTCAAGTACTTGAATGATTGAGTCAAGTCGAAAACTTCTTATTATTAGAGCTCTGAATGAATTATATTATGAGTAGACCATAATAATACTCGTAGATTTAATTTTATTTGAGTTTTATTAATGTAATTGAAGAATAAGTAAGTACAAATACAGCGTATCCAACATAATATTATGCAATTTATAATTTAGTAAAGCCAATAAGGCTCTATATCTATACATAATGGCTCAAGAATATTTTGTGTGCGATAGTTGTCTATTATCTCAAGTTAACTTTAATACTTAAATAAAGTAGGGTACCTACCTAATACCCTACATTAAGATTTTTTGTAAAGAATTACCAATTAGTCGAATTTACGTTATACAATTTTAGCTATTTTATCTCATTTCTTCTTTACGATTAAAAGAGAAATAAGAAATAAGATAAAGAATTAGAGAATAGAATAGTAAAATTAATAATAAAAGTTTACTAATTTACTATGTAATTCTTAAATTTACAAAGTACAAAGTGTGATAGTGATGAGTATCCGTTATACAATAACATTATAGTAAATTAGTAAATATATTGAATAAAATTTGGAGTTTCTCCTTATATCTATTATAAATAACATATATAGTGATAACTAGGCAGGTATGCGAAAATTTTAATTAAGGTATCTCGATTTCGATCTTGACTGATTTAATGCGAGTGAATGCATTTCTTTTAATTTAATTATTAATTAGACTTTAACGCATATTAATTTCAAATGTATTCTCAAATATTCATACTTCAATAAAAACCATTCTACCTACTTGTAATCTTCTCAAAAAAATCATACAAGTCAAGTACTAATTCTAATGTTAAGTACTAACCTAAGTACCTAAGCCTAGCCTTTTTTGTCAGAATCGAATTAGAACATTTATTAGTTTAACACTCAAATAAACCATTAAGCTTGTAACGTGAACTTTACAATCATAAACCTAAATGCATTATAATAATGTATAATTACATTACAATTGTAGGATACTAATTATTAAAACACTTACCTTATGTATAGTACCTATATCTAATAAAATAACAATGTTTAAAAGCAAAGTTTGCATATTATCAAAAGGCTTATAAATACAATACATAGTAGGGTACTCTACCTAAATACCAAAATAAGTTATAAATATGAGAATATATTGAAAAAACGTAAGAAAATTGTTAAAATTAATAATTACTTATACTGATAATAGTAAAATACAAGTAATACAATTAATTAGTATTAAATAGTAAATTATTACTTATATATTTTGTACCTACTATACCGATATTCCATAATTCTGTGCAGTTCTTGAAGCCAAAGCCTCACATTTAAGTTAAATTGAAGCCATACCATAGCTTCGTGAAACTGCTCAGAATTATCAGAATACACATAATTGTAAAATTATACCTAATACTAGGTATGTGTTTTTCGGTTTGAATTTGAAAATTGAATTTTTTTTGATGATATTCGATTACATATTATATGTATATATAATATAGGTAGGAAAATTGTATAATTGTATATTGAATTGAAGAATTTGACTAGGTACTTAAGTACTTATATTATAAATTCCTAATTTACCTAATACCCTACTAATAAGTATGTACAGTATATTACCTAATTTTGCATACTTTACTCGGCAAAGAAAATAATCATAATCATACTCATACTCGTACTCGTAATATGTAATAATAAACAATACATATATTACAAACTGTAAAATATTGCAAATGCCAAATACCAATAACATAACATTAGACATGAATTTTGACTTTTTGGCTAGAAAATATCTGTACTCATAGTACTATAGTACATCCAAAATCAAATACACTATCTGTGTATTCGTAAAGATTAGATTTACAAGTTCAGGGTAAAGTATCAAAAATACAAGTTTTTTTGTAAAAAAAATGTTTAAGTGTAATGGTCAGTCCAGTCCCCCTTGACTTTTAATAGTACATAATCTAATACATATTAAATAGTTTAATATATTTTTTCTTTAACATTTTTTCGAATACCTCTGATGCTGCTGTTGCTTCTTTGAAACTTTCATCATTAACATTTTAAAACATTTAACAACATTAGGTATAAACTGATAGTCAAGTTCGACTTGATGCTGGTAATTTCTAGTTATTTTATATAATATGATGATCAAATACCTATAGAAGTAGAAAAGGTGATATTTTCCGAATAAACATCTTTTTTAGGGATTTGGCATACCCTATACAAAAAGTATATTATTACAGGGTTTAAATCTATGTATACCTATCCTACTACTGTACTGTATGTCTAAAAAGCCTCAAAATCACGCTCTTCTTACCCTTGCCATCTTCTCTTTCGTATTTATTGTGGACATGATAATGGTGAAGAACAAAAACTGTTTTAGTCGTCAGTTACTTAAGTACAAGTTAGAGTTAGAACCGGGTTAAGCCAAGCCCTTTACATTTGAAATATTTCTTACATAAGAAGTTAAAGTTCTTTAACCTACGACGTCCCACTGCCAAATTGCCAACTATAACCAATTAGAATATGTATATGTACATACTATTCAAGTACATACCTACGACACAACTATTAGCAGTAGTAGTACCTACAATAAGTACATAAAGTAAATTGTACTACTTCCTATATGAAATTCTTTTGATTTTATAAAAATCTTAGTTTGGTCTTGAGAAAATAATGTCCTCATGTAAATAAAATATTGAAGCAACTTTTCTTAAATCTATATGCCAAAATAACTGTTAAATTTAGTCTAATCTTCTTTTAAGCTCTCGATTCTCGATCAAAAACTAGCATAAATACTCATAAATAATCTAATTATTATTTATTATTCATTATCTTTCAATTTTGTTTCATTTTGAGTAGGTAATCCGAACTCATAAAATAGAGTACCTGTCCTATTGGTGGAAGAGCTTTTTTACCTAAAAGTATCATTACGAGTAAACGGATTAAACTCTTAACTGATAATATTGCACAATTAAGTATCTATGTACTCAATTGTAAGTATGTACCTACCTACCTTTACCTCTACTTGTGTTCTCATAAAGAGAAAAGTTTTTGGAACTTTGTTCTTAATTCCAATTTTAAATTAAATCATATCAAATTATCTTAAAACAGCAAAGTATCCACTGCTCTACAATTGCAAAAGTTTTTTTATCTAGTTAGTCTACATACTTATGATTAGTTGGCTTTGAATTTTGACATTAAATCAAAGGTTATAATCTAATACGTACATAATAATATAGGTACTACGATTAATATTAACTAGAATAAGTTACTATTAATACCCTACTAATATATATGTATTATAAATAAGGTATAATTAAATTAGTACTTACGATTAGCATAGGATGTAACTAGGTATATGTATTATCAGTAGCAGGTACTTTTTACCTACACCTACATAATTTGTGCTTCTATTAGATATTATTATTGAAATACACTTATTTAAAAATATCAATTCGGGCTTTTCAAAATCAAAATCAAAATTTTTTATGCATCTTTCTATCAATCGAATCTTAAAATACAGAAATTCGTACTGCACATAGTACCCTATTTTATTATAAAGACTGTAGGTAGTTTACTTACATTATAGACGACATAGAATATAGGGCTACATAGGTATGTCTTAGGCATAATTCATACTACTTACTTTACTCTATCAATGCTATTTAAATTAAAGGACTCGAGTCAAAAAAATCAGATCTGTATTTACCTATTTTTAAATTGTATTATTATCCATAAATTCAATAAATACATAGCAATTTCAAATATGTAAGATAAAATCGCTACATACCTAAATTGATAATAATATCTTATTCTAGTATACGTTATGTTATGTACAAAATATACCTCATTTGAATTTGAAATCATGTAATAGGAACTTATACTTACGATTAATTAGTCTATAAATATCATGCTAATGCTAACCCAACTTGTAAAGAGAATCTTTGTGTCAGTTTTTTTCTCAAAAAGAAAGAAAGGGCAAATAGCATCAGCAGGCGTTTTGAGAAATTTTTTATTTTTATTATCAAATCAGTAAAAATGGATGGATGATAAAAAGGAGCAGATAAATATTTCCTCTACTTAGCTGCTTTCAGTCTTCAGATATTAGCATTACTTTTATTATTGTAATAATTTAAAAGAAGCTTTCTTTAGATACCCGGTTTTTTTTACTCATACATAAAATTACATATGTATGTATATTAGTTTTATTTTGAGATTTCAAAACTTTCATCAAAACGCTCAAATTTAAGGATTAATTAAATCACTTTATGAGTATAGTGAAATAATTTAATAACTACCTATATAAATAATCGCAAAAAACAACATAGATTTTTAGTTGTTGGTTTTTTATCTTAAAAAGATCGGATTATTGCAAAAATATGCCCGCCTTACTTTGGATACCCGGAAGCCGGGTATCCAAAGATCTCAAGATTTCTTTTGAATTATTACAGTATAATGTTCCTACAGCCTACATATTTAGGTACCCTACTGAGGTGCTATCAAAAATTTATTTTTTGTAAACTAGTGTATTTTCTAATAGGTGTAGATAAACAAGCCTCAATTGAAAGTTACTTTCACATATTAAAATCTGCAGTAATACTTGTCGTTTTATAGAGCTCAAACAAAGACCCCGATTACATATTTTTCAGAAAAATAAAATAAAAATCTATTAAACATACCCACAAAATATAAGTATTCTGTAGTAGTAGGGTAGGTACTTAACTACTTACATAGATACGCTTACTATAAGCGTTTTTATTTACCTTAAGATTTTAAGTTTGGTATAGTTTGGTTATGGTAAGCTATAAATAAGTAGCGTTACCTAAATCTAAATAGGATACCTATATATTCTGTATGTAAGTATAACCATAATACTGTAGGTATTTATTGGATATAGAAATAATAGATACTAAATCTGAAGATAACTATTACCCCATCACATTTATATTTCTCTATTAAATATTTATATTTCTATTAAATTAAAATACATTATACTTACTAAAGATAATACCTACTAAATTTTAAATATTATAATCTTTAAATAAATTTGAAACAATTTAACTACTCGTATAAAAATATAAATATACGTTATGAACATTTATATAAACTCTCTTCATCAAGTAAGAATAAGGATCTTTTCCACTTATTTTTGATCAAGAAGATTATATGAAGTTCAAAATGGGGTTATGTTAACAAATACTTATCTTGATAATTTTTGAATCAAAATAATAAATTACTACTCACTTGAGTGATTTTTTGTACAATATACAAATAACTACCTGTACCTAGATTTACTTTTAGTAATACCTGCTATATACATACAGGTATGCTCAATAAACAAAATTTTACCTTAAAAATATGTAGGTATGTAAAGAAATAAAGGCTCTTTGATCTAATAATTAATACTAATCCACTAGGCAAAACAAATTAAACAAAATACTCAAAAAAATTTATCTTTCGTAAAATACCATACCTAATACAGGTATTAATTAGGTATACGAAATAATAATGCAGGTGAGTTTCGAATGAGAGAATCAAAATGAAATTTTTAATAAGGAAACTGAATATGAATGAGTTTTTTTTAATACGAGAGCTGACTCTGATTGTATACCTAGCTTTAATTGAGATAGTATACGTACCTATCTGGATCCAAATTTCAAGCAAATTATAACAATTCTCTTGTATGAACATACTAGTAATAATAAAAAAAATAATAATAATCATATTGGCAAGCTTTTAATATAATTACTGTACGAGGTTTTCCTCTACTAAATCTGTATTTCAAGTTAAAATTAAAGTTTAGCATAACTATGATATGATATGAGTAGGACGCAGATATGAGTATGTGTTTAGCAGTACCTATATAAGTATGTAATATTACTTTAACAATCTAGTGTGTTATTTATATTTTATTCTTAAGCATATCGTTAGTTAAGTAAGCAGTAATATAATCATCAGTCATGCTGTGGTTTAATAAATCCTTTTGTGCATAATAAGAATAAGTAATAAAAAGGCCAAAAAATAAAACACTCGATGAGATTCGATGAGATTGCTTGAGGCATTGGATAACATTTTTATTTGTATCTACATTCTACATATTATATTTAAGTATAGTAGAATAATAATAATAATATCGGTAAAATGCTAAACTAGTTTTAAATTTACAATCCTATATAATATGTATGTATGTAATAATGTATCAATATGTATACTAACTAATACTTGTGTATGTAATAGCAGTACTACTGGTAGTTAGTCAATATAAATAATAATAAAATGTAGTTTAAGGTAAATTTATTGTTGAATTGAAACATACCAGAGTACTTGTACTAGTACTATATAGTACGTAGTAGAAGAAAAAAAAAGAGTTTAAAAATTTCATCAAGTTACCCAAATTAGCGGAAGAGAGACAGAACAAGAAGTTAGAGGGTCAAACTGGGCAGAAGGAACGGAATCAAATGAGTCAGGCTTGATGTTTATTAAAATTCAAAATGATCGAACTTTTTCAAAAACAAGTTCAGCCAGTTTTAAGTTTAAGGGTTTGTATCTACTATGGTATGGTCGAGAAAAGATGAGGAAATTACCAAAAAAAGAGAGAGAACCGAATACAATGTTGTTTTATATACAAAATGTATAAGTGCATATAGTATGTATGTATATTATCTATTTAATATCTAAAGATCTACAGTACAGTCTTATGAGTCTCATATAGGTACCTACCTAGTTGTAATATAATATAATCAGTCTTTTTAAAATGTAAAATATGTAAACCCCGTTCTTGGTCTTGTTCGTCGTCGTTGTCGTTTAACTATGGTAGTAGTTTTGTAATTATGTATTTGTTGTTCAATTTGATTGTATTCGATAAGTGTCTTGTGTACATTTTTTTTTCATTTTTTGAGGACGTTGTGGTATGCAGGAAGCTTAATTTTTGAAATCTGGTCTTTTACTCGGTTTCGATGGTCGCATCATTGTATCTCTGGATAGCCCTAAAGACATTCTTGGCCAGGGTAGTCGCATCATTTGCATCGTACTCTTGGAGGGCACGCAGGGCTCGGGATCGAACACTTGCAATTCTCGGATACAAAATCCCGACACCTAATCCGACGAGTGCGAGAGAGGCCACACCAACTCCAACATCCCCCATCTTGAACCAGCTCAAAAAGTCATCACTCACCCCTGTGTTCTGGTAACCGGTCTGCTGAGCTGGAGAATTTGGGTAGTACCACACCATGTAGCTCTTCAATCAAAAGAAAAATTATTATTATTATAAATTATATTATCAAAATGATCAAAAAATTAAGAAAATTTTATTTGCCATAAGTATAAGTACCCTACTCATTCTTAATAGAATATTTCCCTATGTTAGTTATAAGACCTAATTTCAGGGGCATAATGGTTTTCTTACATCATCTTTACTCAATTTGTTCAATTTTTGTAAGATATTATCTAGATTATATTATATTATTACTATTTAGGAGGTTATATGATAGGATTTAGGAGTATATGACTACTTATATCAGTATACTGTACTGATATAACATAGATTTTATTTTTTATTTTTGCTCATACGTTTGCAGGTATGTATACCTATAGTTAGCCTGGTTTACCGAACAATAATTCTCTCTTATCTCAGTTCTGCCGCAGCCCGTAATAATAATTTTATATTATATCATAACATAATAGCTGATTGAGGAGCCAGAACAACCTTTTTTGACCAAAAGCCAAAAACAAAAAAATAAACAACCTCAAGTTAACTTAGGTATATATGTTATTTTATAGCTGATGATGAACAAGGAAGGTGTTCATCATCACAAAATTCTGTTATTTCTCTTAATCCTATCCTAATTTTCAAATTCTTACATGACCCCTGATCTGGTCTAGATTTTTCTTGAAATTCCTACTAGGTATTATTTTACCCTTATACTTTTCTAATATACCTAACTTGAAAGATAGGTTACTATTCTGTATTCTGCTGTTACATACCTGTGTTACTGGATTTGCTGCTGCTGGAGCTTTTGTGGGTTCTGCATTCAGTTGTTGTTGTTGTTGTTGTTGATGAGAAAATGCTGTGCTTTCTCGTTCTTCAGCCTGTACAGGGACAGACATGACCTGTTGTGGAGGTCCTTGGTTGTTTTTGATGACAGGGGCATTCATTGGAGCTGCCCTGTAGACGGGTCCACTGTTTTGAAAAGCCCCAAGGGAGACACCGACCACGGAAAAGAGCATTACGAAAAGAATTGATGATCTCATTTTTGCACAGAGTCTAAGAGAGAAAAAATGCATAAAAAATAAGACAATGAAAACAATTAGCTTCAACAGAGAATTTAATGAGGCTCAAAAGTACAAATTTAAAAATTGAAATTGAATTAATTCATTTCTTACTCTACTAATTTAAGTAGTAAAATATGTTAGGTATTTCTTATTTTTATTATTAAGAAGCATCCTGTGTTTTCCCTTTTCCGGTTAATTGAATAATGATAATGATACATTTATCTATTTGTACTACAGATACCACTATGTAGGTATGTATAATGTGGTATTATGATGTCTGACTTGCCCTCATTCATTCATACAATTACATATCATATCAAAAATAAATATAATTTCTTTGTTTTGCCATTTTTTGCAATATGTATGTACATTGCTTAGGCTTAGGATAGGTGAGAGGAAAGTTCCTTATTTGAATTACTACCTAGATATTGCTATTATTTTACTATCATTATTATGAGTGTAAGTTTCACCTGCTCTACTCTTTTAGCTTCCACAACACAATTACTACTGCCATCGTAATACCTATACATACGAGTATTACTATCAAACTAAACTACGAGTATTGGTATACAGACTATATAGTACACCTTGTCATAACTACGATGATACTCATGAACTTGGAATGACTTCCGGCAAACCTCTATTGAAGTTTAAAATGACTCTTGGTTTTGATTTTTTAGTGAGATTTTAGGCGGAAACGTGCTCTTGTCCCTCAACCCTTTTTCTTACTAACCTATATTTCCCATTACGAAGAAAACTGACTTTAATTGCACAAGTATTTAATCCTTACTAGGTACCTACCTATCTATTCCACTATCTCTTTTTGTACATTTATACAACATTTTTACTCTCTTTTTACTTATCTGTCTTTTTTGCAAGTTTGAGGTCTTTATCAGAAATCTTTAACTGCTATTACTATTTCTACTAGCACTAATCCTAAGTATACCTGCTGCATTTACATATTAGTTGTAGATGTACTAGAAGCAGTTTAAACTACTACTAGCAGGTCCTATTTTTATTATTTTGAAAAAGTCGTGTCATTGTACTTTTGATGACAATAATGTAACTCTAATGACTTTTTCTCTCGCACAAGATACAGATAGAGTATAATATTCACTAATGTACTAGTAGTAATGCCATAATAAGATAAGGATTTTAATAAAGTTAGATAGCAGGTGGATTAAATGTACCTAAATTAAATAAAAAAATCTTTTTTTGAATTACCTTATATTATTTCCCTTGAACTTGATATAACAATAGTAGATACTTTATTATGAGAATAATCGGAATTAATTAAATTTATTTTGGATACAAATATTTACGTGTGAATGCACTGACTTGAGAAACCAAACTAAAAATTTCGAGGCATGGATCTCGGGTTTTTCTACCTTTAGTTTGTGGGTAAAGTGGGCACTTAAGGTTGATTGAATAATACGAATTTAATATTTTGATTGCATAAGGGGCCTGTCCCCTTAAGAACTTTGTTGTCCAGCTAAAAATTCTTAGGTAAGTACCTATCCTACAAGAAGTACCCTAGTAAGAATAGGTACTCGTACCTGTAATGAAAGTATAAGAGACCGTTATTAATACGAGTCAAGGTCGGTCAGATTCGAAATTTCAAAAAGAGCTCTAGGTTTTCCCTAGAACCTTTAAAGGGATACCTTTTAAGTCTCTCGAACCCTGAAACTAAAAAAAATATTTTATACAGGTAGGTAGACATAAGGAGCCCACTACCATAACCATAGCTTAGGACATATATGTATAGGTACAAGAAATATTTATTACTTCTTAAAATGCACAATGCGTTTTTCATTAGTCATCCAAAAGAGATGCTATAC
This sequence comes from Nanhermannia cf. coronata Gr-Ori-00579, assembly GCA_034699045.1. Classification (NCBI taxonomy): domain Eukaryota; kingdom Metazoa; phylum Arthropoda; class Arachnida; order Sarcoptiformes; family Nanhermanniidae; genus Nanhermannia; species Nanhermannia cf. coronata Gr-Ori-00579. Next base: position 12,420 of record JAQIXA010000677.1, read on the forward strand.
TATAGTACCCTATACTCGTAACTAAGTATAAGTAGAAAATCATGAATAGTGAATAGTAATAGGATAAGTGGAAGTAAAACTGTGAGATTTAAGAGAAATTTTTAGTGGACAAAGGCCTAAAAAGTAAAATAAATACTTGAACTTGTATCTGTATCTTATAGGTATGCATGTATATTATATTGGATATAATATGATCCTTTCTTACTTTGCATGAATAAGTCAGGTAAGTTCTACGTTGATAATAAATAAAAGGGAAATGATGAAATAGAATGGAAAAAAAGTAAGTTAAATATAATACTTATTACAGTATTAGTTGTAAGCGTAATTTATTTTTCGTCCTCATCCGTCTACACTAGCATATTAAGTATTTTACTTTATATTTTCATGTGAACTTGGTCAAACTCATATCTTTCCTATATCTAATACTGAAATTTACAAAAGGTATATGTCTAGCATTTAAATATGTAGCACCTTTATACATAAAAACAAAAATGTAGAGTAATTTCAAGTGTAAAAGAACATTATGGGAACCCTACTACATTCACAGAAAAAGAAAAGAAAAACATTGTTGAGTCAAGGTGGAGGTTTCATATATGTATCTACTACTACTATTGTAGAACATACATAATATACATATGTATGTATCTATGTATAAGGTATGTACAGATATGTACTTATAGTAGGTACAGAATTTTTAGCTAAAAATCATCCCATTAAATCTAGGCATATATGAGCTTTTGCAGAGACTTCACCCCCGTTTGCATTCCGTAAAAATTCATTTCTTCTTCTTGATGATGAGTAAGTTGAAGAAGCCATTCTTTACCATAGAATAGTGTTGAAAAAATGCAAAAAAATCGCCAAGTATAAAATGCGAATGAGGCCCCAGCACACAACCAGTTAGCTTTTGATCTTTGTTTGTGTACCACTAGGATTTTTGCGAATCAACCTCGTTTTTTTTACACCTCAAACCTCAGTGACAGTATAACTGTAATACTACAAGAACGACTGACCTGAACCTCAATTATAGTGCTCATCTTTTTTCGGTCAGTATTTCCATATATTCGGATTTTTCAGATCTGCCAAAACAAGGTTATTGGATTTAATTTACCCGGAGATTTAAAAGGTAGGTACCTACCTAACTATCTACTACCGCTTGTAAAAAGAGTTTTTTTAAAACCAATTAACCTTCAAATCCTTTTTTTACGACTTTAAAAAGTATAAGTGGGGGAGACCCTTGAGAAAAAATAAAAATATTTCTTTACCCTTAATCCTGTACTCGTACTACAAAAGTGAAGTACCCTATTGTTATCCTTATTCTTATCCTACCTATCTTTATTATTGTTGTTGTTATACATGTAGTAAATACATATCCTTATATAAGTACAGAATCAGTTGAAAGGGTATGCCTATTGGCCCTTAGCTAAGAGGCCAAAGACCTTTTTTGGAAAAAAAAGTCGACTGAACGGTTCTTTCAAGGACAAGGTCATCATTATAAACTCTATTTTAAAAGTCTTAGATTGAATTTCTTTGTGTCACTTTGATAATATGTATTTATCACATACCCTACCCCCGTTACATCATATACAATACCTACTGCTAATACCAGAGAATCATCCAAACTTGTTAAAAGTCTTATTAGATCCTGTAATACAAATAAAAAAGTTTCCTTTGGTGTCTTTCTCTATAGTCCTCGTAACCAAGTTTTACCAATTGAGAATAGAAGGTGAAGGTGAATATTCTAAAAATAACATCAATTTAATGCATTAGAGGGGCAATTAGAGGAAAAGTGCTATTGAAAAGTGTGATAGAGAGAAAGTATCTTTTTGTCCTATTGCCTATTACTTATTACTATTACATATTTTAGAATTTCATCATAGAATTCATTAAATGGAAATATGACATTGCAATTATGGGACCTATTGAATAGAAAGAGTAAAAAAATTAAATTAAAGTCCCTACAATTTTACAAAAATGGACCATTTGGGCTTTAAAAATTTTTCAAAAAAATTGATAATTTTTTCATCTGTAAGTGCGTAGGAGTTTCCAGGAGGTCAAATTTTGGTGTAGTGTCAATTATTGACCTTTTTCGAGCAAAATCTAACCTAATCTAACACAAACAAATGATTAGCACTCAAAATTTTCCTGAAAGTTATTTGGGTTATTCGTAGGTGCTATATCTTAGCGATAAATGCCATTTTGCTACCACATTTCGATGAAAAAAATTCAATTTTTTGAATTTCGAAAATCTCAAACGGTCCTGTTTTATAAAATACAAATATAAATTCATATCAAACCTACCTAATTCTATGGACTTATTATATGGAATTAGAAATTTGCAATGCGCCATAATTTCCTTGAATCTTTCTCACTTGATCTCGATCCTAATTTTCAATTTATCATATCACCCTTTCATCCAGACTATAGTATGGAATAATCTAATGTATTTTATGTAGCTAAGTAATTCTTTTTTCTTTTTTTTTTGCATTTTGTTTGGTTAGAAATCCTTGAATTATGAGTATCCGTAAATTGGCATTTCATGGAATTCTGCAATATTTTCTATTTACTTAACTATACTTAAGTACCCGGTATAAGTACTCGAGACCTATTGAGTCTCGATAACTTTAATTTATTTGATATATTGGTAGTCCTTTTATCGTCAGCATAGGTACTAAAATGCACTGATAAAGCATAAAAGATGAAAAAGTAGGTATCTCATCAAATTCCATTTTGTTTACTTAACCAAGAGTCTAAAGGACCTAATGAAAGAGTTTAATTTATTTCATTTAACTTGATCTTCATTTCCACAGCATGCAATACTGTTGGTAGATCTCTATTTATTTTCATAATTTTAGCTAGCACATCAAAGTTTTTTTTTCATTTACTAAAATACAAAGTACTTGTACTGTCTAGTGACATAGTAAAGTAAATATTAGATATGATAGTACCTAACCTATAAGTTTAAGGATAATAAAATAATGAAAAGTGAGTTCTACGGATATAGGTATTTTCTTTCTATCATTGTTATAATCCTTATGTACATACTTTCTTGAAGGGTTTCTTTTTTCTAGAACAAAAGATCCCTTTAGGTTCATAATCTCATACCTTTTTCTCAGAATTTTTGTCATTTAAATTAAAAATAATCCAATTACTAGTGAAAGAAATGGAACGTGTAATGGGAATATACTTTAGTAAAAAAAATCTCAAATGACACGCATACCTCCATTTTACCCATTCATCTCTTTGTCAAAAAATATGAATAATAATAATGATAATAATAATAATAATTAAAGTACTTTTTCAAGAAATGATTATGATTATACGTGTAGTAGTATTGTTTATAAAATTAAAAAACAAAGTCTAGGGCAGTAAAAAACAAAATGTGTAGATATGTATATATATGTATATAGTCATATATTTAATTTAAGTGTTAAGAAAAGAGTTTAAAAATGTTTTTAAAAAAGATATTTTTGTCTAAAAAAATGGTATAATGAATATATAGCTAGGTAGATAGGTATTAGAAGAAGCATATAGAAATGCAGGATGTGGCTTCAAGTTTCAAGTTCAGCGTCCAGGACGGTCAATATAGCAGGTCAGTGTGAAGGCCGAAGAACCGTTAGAAATCCCACCTGTTTAATGACTACCAATACTAGTATATATCCACAGGTTTATACTACATAGTACCTATACAACTTGTATATGAATCTAAGAAAAAAGCAGACATTCGAATACCTATCGTAGTCTACTCATCTTCAGGGCTAATGCATGTTTAGAACCCATATTATATATTATACTTGTAGGTAGGTAATAGAGGTACTATGATAATGTAATGTAATATTATTAACCAGATTTTTAAGTTTTCAAAGATCTGACTGAGACTGCAATGCAATTGATGAAAATTTTGAAAAATCCTCGAGTTGTTTGCTCTCTCTCAATTTGGTTTAGAAGTTTAAAGTTAAGTTGAATTTCGTTATTATGGGTTGGTTTTTGAGTAGAAATTCGAGACTTTTATTTCTTTATGCACATACTTATACTTATAACTGATAACTTATAGGCTAGTTAAATATGCATACTTACAAAAAAAATCAGGTATAGTAAGTATTTGTCAATAGGGTAAGCAGTACCTATAGTGGTGCTAAGGCATCATAGAGAGTTAAAAGGTGAGGTGAGATTTTGTTTGTACTTTACTTACTTACTTGCCTGCCTGTCCCATTCATTTCCTCTTTCAAATTTCGAAAACTTTTTGAAGATCGAGTGGCTTTGAAAAACTTGATTCGAGTTGAATTTCCAGTTGATGATGATGATGGTGTATCACCCCTAGGCACATCACATCACCTACACATGATTTAAATCAAAAAGTTGAGAGTTAAAAAACTTTTTCTGTTATATGCAAATGCATAAGTTTAGAAAAGGTTGAACTCTCTCCTTCTCTTTCTAATACTTATACCATTACTATCTATGGCATCTACTAGTAGTTTTGATAGATTTATTCAAAATCAGAAATGTCTCATCATGAAAGTATTATAATATTATAGGCATTGGTCTACCTATATATCTGTAATTTGTAATTTGTAATTAATAAAAGTAAAGCAGTAGCATTATAGGTACTTACCTTATATTGTAGTATATGCTATCAATATATTGTAGTACTTGCTGTATTGTACTTTAGCATAATATACTGATAGGTTCACTTGAGTATGATGAGAATTATGGAATAGATTTGATGTAGAGAGAGAGGAAAAAAGTTATAATTTAAAGATCAAAAGAGTTATGGTAGATTTGAAGAAGTTTTTCGAATTTGTTGGTTTTGAGTTTTTGAGAAGTTTTAAGTTTAGTTGGGGAAATACGAGCAACTGGGTCATGCACATAAGCTCATCACATCACCCACCTCCTAATTATCTATTGCCCATGTTACTCTTATGGAAAATTGCTCACACCGTTCACTCTATTAACAAGTTGAGAATTCCGTGTCGACCATGAATCTCTTTTATGCACTATAACTTTTGCAGGAGCTTAGAGAACCAGAAGAAGAAACCAAAATTCTAAACTTTTTAAAACCAAATTCGAATATGTACCTAAGTATATAAGTACTCAAAACTATATGTAGATATGTATGCTTTTTCAAGTAGTAATAATATTTTAGTTATTAGCCAACAAAAATTATCTCTTCTACCCATCTTTTTGCTCCTAGACTCAGATTTCAATGCTAATCAGATCCTAATTGCTCTGTGGAACCGTTCATTCGATTTCTACTCCAATTCGTCTACAATAAACTGAACCTCACCTGAAAACTTTTTTTCTTTTCAAATCTGATCTTTGAGATCAACACAAGCGAAAAAAATACCCCATTACCTTATATGTGCTATATATTTTTGTTATTTTTTTTCGAAATTTATTTTCCTCTCCTTCTCTTATCTGATAATTAGCACAGTATAGATACTGTATATTATGATAATGTTCAAGTATAAATTTATGATGTATGCATTTTGTTACAGGAATTTATAGAAAGCCATCATAATGAATTGGAAAAATCTCATATTTCTTACCCTCGCCGTAACAGTCTCAGCCGCTCCACAAAATCAAATCCCACAACAACAGGTAAATAAAATTCATTTATCTATTTTATCATCTAATCTACCTCTAATCTATATCAAATTGAGAAAAAAAAATCTACATACCTACCTACCTAGTAAATGTAAACTATCAGAATTCTCAAGTTCAATGGCTGAGAAATCTTTCTCTTTACGATTAGTAGGACTACCACATACAGCAAACTATTAGTATTCTTGTACTAGTATCTCTAGTATTAAAAGAAGATAATTAAATTGCACATTGCACAGTGGTCAAGATTCATGATCAAAAAATGAGGACTTTCTCTTTCTCTGCATAAATTTGTAATTTGTAACTTTTGCAAGTCATTAATGTAGGGTACTTATGGTATATGTGTATGTAATTGCAGGTGTCTGCCTCACAACAAGTTGCTCAGAATCGAGATGCTCCAGTCTACCCTGATACAGGATATTCGACTGGATTTGCTGCCACAAACCAAGCCTATGGTGCTCCAGCTGCCAGCCAAGCTTACGGTGCTCCAGCACAAGGTGGTTATGCTGCAGCTCCTTCAACACAACAAGGAGGATATGCTCAGCCCAGTGGAAACACTGGATACTATTACTACTATTACCCGGTACAGGTAAGATTTATTTACAAAAAAAAATGATGAGAAAAAAGTCAATTCTTACTTTATAAGATAAGCCAGGAAAAGAGCTGCTTTAAAGCTTGTTGTATGTATTAATTGCTAAATCTTGGATTATTATTCTTGAAAGTTACTTACCATAGGACAATAGGACAAGTATTAGTACCTAGTTTCCAATATTATAAGTTTCATCTACTGTACCTAGATATTTTACAATTCACATAGGTATCTTTTACCAACCAGCATTATAATCCAATTTTTAATTGTCCTAGAATTCTGTAAAAGGCCATTTTTCTTAAACTTTATTAGGTAAAAGTGTATTTCAGAGTATAATGGTTAGTTTTTTCATACTTTTATAAAGATGCCTTTATATATTTATAAGTAAGGTAATCACTATTGAGAATCTATTCAAACTTGAGTTTAGAGACTACAGAGTGAGCGTCACATTGTAATTACATTACAATGAGAAAAATAAGTGCATATGAAAAAAAATAAGAATGATCAAAATTTTAAGTATTTTAAGAATTTTCAAAAGATCTAGATAAATCCTAGAGGTGTGTAACTTTCAAGGAAGTTATATAGATTATGACCTAGGTAATAGAAAATAAAAAGAGTAAAAAGCCCTTTTCTCCTGACTTGTCACATTTTGTGCTATCAAATGTAGTAGTATGGTAATACAAGTCTAAAATCTTTGTGCCAAATTGTTGACAGGAACAAAAAGGTGATGGTGGCTACCAACAACATGCAGCCCCAGCTAAAGAGAGCTACGCAGCAACGGACTCATACGGAATTGACCCCCTGGGGATCATCGCCGTGCTGGCAGTGGCCGGACTCGTGATTGCAGGTCTTGCCCTTCTCTTCCCAGGATGGGCTTATGTTCGATCTGACGAGAATGTCTACTACAGGAGTATCGATGGTTAGTCAATCATTCATAATTATAATACTTACGAGTATAGGAATCAACATTGAAAGTTATCTAGAGCAGATTTCTCTCGATTTTACGACTCTCTACTATCACTACTTTATTACTCATTCGCACTTTTTTATGCATATCTAGTAGAACTATGTAGTACCCTACAACTAGTACTTATAAGGATATATGATAGAAATTTTTGGTTTTGATTTTGATTTCACATTTTGATTTTTGTACTAAATATTTATATTTGGTTTTTTGGGTAGGTTCTTCAAGCTTTTTAGGTTTGAGCAAAGATGACTATCACACCCTTACCAGTTTAGTTTTGGCCGCAATTGAGGGCGAAGATTGTATCGAGAAGATGATGTGTGATGCTGGGAAACTTGTAAAGAAAGTAAAAAAGGCCGAATCATTTCTCAGGTAGGACTCGAATGAAATTTAATTAATATCAAGTATTTTTGAAATATACTTATATTATATGGTGTCATTTTTTTTTATACATACATAGGGTAATGGAAGATTTAGCTCCAAGTAATGTCTCCACCACCATCAAAAAGCTCAGAACGGCAATGAAACGGGGTGAAGAATGCAAATCTCTAAGCTGTACAAAAAAGATTAAAACTCTATAATAGGAAAGCGACCAGCAACTAATTAGACAAAAAATTTAGAAAAATACCTTTAAACTTTTATAATACCCAAAAAACCCTACTAAATATTACTAAATACAACTACTAAACTACAATACTGCGTTACTATACAGTTAAATTAATTATGTTTTTTATATCAATATTTGAAAAGAGACTTGAAGTGAACTGAAACAAAAAAAAAAACATACTACATTACATTACTACCCTATCTTACATTACTCATTACTCATTACTTATTTACTTTTTTTTACGAGAAAAATGTGGTACGATAAATTTTTTTTTTAATTTTGAGGCAAGAGAGATAATCACATTATAAAACAATACAATTTAGCTACATACATACATACATACATAATTTATATATTTTTATATCTTATAATATACACAAGTACTAGATATAGTTAGTATATAGGAAATTGAAGACCCTCAATACTTGTATGTTAATATATTTTGAATTTTGATGCAAAAAAAATGAAGAAAAATATGTAAAGTTGGGTATAATCTATTCTATTCTCCATTATATTATCCTGACTGTTATTTGTACATTAAACTTAAGTATAGGTTTTAATATTATATTAAACTTATGCTAATAATATTAAGTGTGTACTAAACGAGTTGATAATAACAATAATAGTGTTGGAAAACTCAAATTTTTTTAAAAACTAGAACAAAACTTATGCTGTTAAACTCAAGTTTTCACAATATAATATGCATAGTAGTAGCATAAGGGCAATATTGTTTTTGTATTTTATCTCTATTTTATTCATTTATACGTAATACCTATAATACTGTAGTACTAGTATCTGTATGCATACATAGGTACATTATTATATTATGGTGACTTTTGCTGACAAACTCTGAAAAAAAAAACGAAATGAACTTACTACTTTTTAGAACCTACTACTACTACTGGATAATATAAGCGGGCTCAATAACAATAATAAAGTATAATAATTTATAAAGCTTTTGGTCTCTTAAAAGCTTTCACACATTATTTTATACATTGTTTTTATTTAAGTATAAGTATATCAAATGTACTACTACTACTCCTATGTATAATTGTTGATTTTTTGTTTTATATTTTTGTTGTTATAAAATTAAATTAAATTAAATTAAATTAAATTATATATTATACCTAATATTTTCTAATGGAGGTTCAGTATAGGAAATGTAAAATGTACACCTTTTGTATATATCAGTAAAGATAAAGTAAATTATTGGTGCTAAAGAATCATGTCGTGTTTTTTAAAAAAAAAATATTTATTATTAGCTTTCCAATAAAATTTATTTCTCTAAATTTAAAAAAATAATTGAAAATGGGCATAAAGTACTAACAATAAACATAGGTATATATAGGTATAGGATCTACTGGTATATATTTATATTATAATTATAATGAAATAAATTTAATAAGAAGTCTAACATAATAATCAAGTTTGAAAACTTTTAAATTGGATTCATATCCATTTCATTTTTCAGTGTCTAATTTTAATGATAAAAACTTTTTGAATGCAAACAGGCACACACTAAAATATAATTAGGTACTGCTAAAAAACGAATAGTTTACCAACATTCACAAACTCGAACATTTAAGAAATGTACAGCTTATTATGTATGTACATATCAGTCTACAATACTTATATTATGTAGGTATGTATAATAGCTACTACGATATGTAATTAGTTGCTCAATTTTTCACACATAAGTAGATGTTTTACTTTTCAAGAGCAATTTGTCATTAAACTAAAAGTCATGACAAGAAAAAACTTTTGACAATTTGAGACAAATTTTTTTTAGATTCTTGCAAACATACCTATGATACTTGTATGTATATATGCATGTATTACTGGTAATATGTAACTTTTGTAGGTACTACAATTACAATTCATAATGCATTAGGCTAATTTACATATATAAATTTACAATTTGCAAGTATGCATTATTAGTTCATGGCTCAACTTGTTTTTGGAGCGCCATTAGAATTCTAGACGTATTTCCTTAACACTAAAGTAACATTTAACTAATGGAAAAATTCATTCTATTCCATTTAACACACAGCAGCAGTCAGTGGGTTACTGTGTATGTAAAAAGGGGAAAAAAGTACAAATTCGAGAAAAACGGAAGGAACTCGATCAGTATATATTATAGTCAAAAGCTGTAAAATCACTGACAAAGTCTGACAGAGATAGAAATACTTTTGTAAAAGATTGTGACTACATATAGGTACCCTACTATTACTCTATAGTCTATAGGTATAATATTATGTACTTACTACTCGTAGTCCTAGTTGTAGGCTAGGGTATAAAAAGTTAAAAGTACCCTACTAGTAAGTAGTAAGTAGGTAGATGTTCAAAGTCTTTGTTAAAAAATTGAAACTCTGTCTAAAGGAATTTTGAGAGTAATGTTTTTTTCAAATATTGTATCTGATTTCTTAGAACTTCTTCCAGTAGAAATGCAGTAGCTCATAGCATATCACATATATATATATATATTGGCATTTAAAAAAGTTTCGAATCTTTCAAAAGAATCACGTCATAAGTCATAAATACAAGGTTATTAAGGTATATAAAATACAAGTACTCGTACACTATGTAGGTAGTATACTGTACAAAACATTTTGAAAATTTTTGAAGAAAGTGAAATGCCTAAATTGCCTCAAACAATTCATTTAAAATATTCTATACTACTGACTGTAATACTATATATAGTGTAATAAATATTAGTCAATAATTTCAAATTTAGAACTGAAAGGTCTGCTGTATGCGAGCAGAATTCAATATTTTTCAAATATTTTTCATTGCATTTGAAAAAATTGGAAATTTGAAACCAAAATCGAGAATAAAAGGAAATGCACAAAAGACCTTATGTAAATTGCTACATAATATTCAAAATAAATTTCATTATACATTTTGAATGTGCAATAAGTATATGTAAATCTGTAGTATCTATATGCTATGTATAATAAAGTGAACCTACCTAAGCACTTAGATATAAAATAATTTTAAATTCAATTTTAATGCTTTCTTTATATTTATACTATAATATAAACATAATTATAAAATCCTCAATTCAACATCTTTCTACTTTTTACTTTTTGCCTGGAAAAAGTGATTTTTCCTTACTTTTGAATTTACCTACCTTTACCTTTACTTTTCATATAGAGTAGTTATACGAGTAGGTACTATATTAATAGCACCCTACCTACTTGAATTCATATTTATATGTAAAATGTTCAACTACTATTAATATCAAGGTATAATGCAAAACAATATGTTTTAGTTCTATTCTTTTTTTACTTGTAGTTAGTAGTAGGTTTTTAGAGTAGGTACTCTAAAATAGTAAAACACACTAACATAAATAATTAAATGCAAAATTTCTTGAAAGGATACTCGGGCTTGTTCAGAAATTCCCGAGCTTCAGTCAGTTTTCTTTACACATTGTGAAAATAAAAGATTCTTTTATAGATTATACTCTCAAGTAAGTAAGTGTATAAATATACGTAGTAGGTATATGTAATACATCTGTATAATGTATGTATATATAATATATACAATACATATATAGTAGTCTCCAGGATGAGATCGATACATCTTGATGAATATTTTAAAATCTACTACGTAAAATAGGATATTCTCGTGTTGTTCTTGGTTTAATTCAAGCAGGCTAGAGTCAGGGTTGTAAAAAATTTCAAATTTCTAAAACAAAATCAAAAAATTTAACTTTTGATCTGTACCTGTGCCCTGTTTTATCGTTATCATTATACTATATTATACCTGTTGTAAAGTTTTCTTCAGATAATAATTATAATCATAATAAAATTATTTACTACCTACATAGTTCCTTATTCCTACGAGTACATGTAATTAGTACAATTTTAAAGTTTGTTTAAAAAAATTTGAGGAAAAATTTGTAGGTACTCTTCAAAATGAGTCAAAATTCGTTTTTAAACAAAATTTCTTAATTGTATTTGTATGAATTTTTTTGCTTGTTCGTATTTGATAGATAAACTAAAAATGAAATATTTTTAGATTTTGTTTATAAAGTAAAGTTATACCTACCTACTTATTTTTTAGCAACCCTGATTGTAAACTTAGTTTATAAGGTTTATATTTATTTAGTTCTTTCTCGTTTTCAAAAGGAAAATAGCTCCAGGTAGGTGGGTGAAGGAATAAGAAGGGACTGACCAAATGGATCTTTTTAATATAAATTTATTTATCAAGGTACTATGTACCTATTACCTATCCTATACCTATACCTATATAGTAGAGTACCTACCTTAGGATTCTCTTTTTTAAATCCAAGTCGAAAGTTTTTTTCCCAATTTCTTCTTCATTTTGAGAAGGCTTTCTATCCAATTCTTTTCATGACCTTTGAGTTTTGAGCTTCAAGTTTTCAATTTCAATCATGGATTCTACTCTACTTACATTTACAAAGATTGATGGTTAAGGCAATTGCAATGCATTAGGTCGTACTACTATAAGTATGGTACTATAGTACTGTGTTTTAAAGCATATAAGGTACGAAAAATGTCTTGCTCTATTTTATTTTATCATTTTATATGAACACGAGTATATAGGGCAAAAAAAAACACGACTACTCGACCAAACAATAAAAAGAAATGGATCTTTTGAACAAGTGTATTTTATGAATTGGGACTTACGACACTCACTTTCGCCTGATCATAAAACTTACCTTTTTTATCCTTATTATGCACATAATATAATCTTTAGAAAATGTAGAAAAAAAACATCAAAATAGGCTACTGCTTATAATGCCCTTATTGACTCTAAACCTATAGGCACACAGTCAAGCTCATTTTCTGGTACTTGATAAACCTATTTACAATTTCCAAGTCATCTCCCTTCCACTCAAAATCAGCATCAACATCATCAGCAGAAGGCCAAAAACAGCACTTAACTTGCATCTATTCTATTACATAGAAAAGAATGCAGTTTAGTAGGGTACTAGAACTAACAGTCTAATACGAAACAATAACTATGTCATAATATAATAGATATAATAGTAAGTGTATCTATTTACTTTAAGAAGTGACACTTTGGATTTTAATCCAATTCTACGTAAGTACTTATATATTCTATTTACTTATCATCAGGTCAGGCGAGGATCTCAAAGGAGGACAAAATTTATTTTATATTTTATGTTCCTTCTCTTTTGTGACCTCGACCAGTCGTAATAAAGTCAAAAAATAAAGAAAGATCTGTTGCTAGAGGGGAATTAAAATTTGAAATTGGACCATAATCCTGCTTACTTATACAAAAAGTTAATCTACTCAAAGAGACCCTAACCAAAAAGATGTAAAGATTGCTCATTTCTTACCAACCAACCAAGATGTGGGTTTAGAACCTGGACATTGAGACACAGTTCAAAAATGTCAAGTTACTGATATCTCTATCTCTATCCCTAAGCCCTAACCTCAACCTAAATATAGTTAAAACTATATTTGAAATTTTTTTATACCTAGCTGAGTATCCTAATACAGTCTACTCCGTATAATTAGCTGAGTACCCTACTCGTAATTTAAATTAGATAGTTATTGACTTTCTAATATTACATTTTATCATATAAATGATTTAAATTGGAAATATTTCAACCATATTCTAACCATTTTATTTTCAAAGCACAATTTTTATTTAAAATTTTTCAAAGCCTCGTATTCTACACTAATACTAAATATAATAGAACATTAGGAGTAGAATGGTTTTGAAAATAAAAATGAATTTAATTCAGATCTTTTGGCAAGCAAATTGTAAGGGTAAGTGACATTTTTCTGCTTGCTCAATTGTTCGTGATCCAGGATGATGGGAACCATATATAATGCATTATATAAGTGTAAGTAAGTGAAATTTGAAGTCTAAGCATAAGTACATACTGATATGCTTAAAAGTGGAAGTCGAAGGGCCAAAGTAAAAGAACTGAAGGAATTCAAGGACACTTTTGAATCTCCTGAGCAGAAAGATATGCTCTACATATACGTTACCTATTACCTACTCAATACAGAGTTTTTGAAAAGCAAGTACGAGTATTCATGAACAAAATGAATTTTAAAATATGTAATGTTAATATTCTTGAAAAATCTTCAAAAAAGTCAGTATGTACCCTAATGTATTTTAGACTAAAAATCTTTATAATGCAAAATCATCTCTTACCAAAGTACCAGCTGTATATAAATTCTTACCCCCAAAGTTTAAAATAAAACCTAAAAAAGGATAATTTGAGTAATTGTATAAAGTTTGAAAATTTTAAAAATTCTTTTTAGATTTTTTCAAAAAAGTTTTTTCAATAGACTAAAAAAACTCTGTATAATTCTTGGATATAGGCTCTTTATATAAAATAAAATAAAATAGTTTAATAGCAGAATAAATAGTACTCGTATCTACCATACTACTTAAAAAAGTTTAGCTTTGGTCTTTTTAGATGCAGCTGGTGTTTTAATAATACTGTTTAGGTACTACTACTGCTGATGGATATCAAAAAAATTCGAGCCAAACAAAAAAAAAAGGAAAGAAGGCTGCTTTTTTTGCTCAACTCAACTCTCAAGTTTTCTTTCTTGAACTGAGAAACTCGCAAACTTTCGTGAAATAAATGCCCTTTATGATTTTTTCATTCAGTCAAACGGGTTAACAAATTGTTCGAAATACATCATCCGTCAGATACATCCTCAGTACTCCTCAGTAGTAGTTTTTTTTATTAACCATTTTATTTTGAGCCATTTCACAATCCATGACATACAGCTTTTGAAAAGCGAACAGTCAGAGCAATCAAATATCATTACTATAGTATTTGCTTATACCTATCTATCAGATATTACCCTACTACTACTACTAATCGTATACATGTATCACATTTGATCGGATATAAAGACCTAAAAAGAATTAAATATTAGAGAAAGTTTCGTTTCATGGTCTTTCGATGTCTATACTTATACATATATGTATGCATACATACCTACACATATATGTAATGTATATGTAGTGTAAATACTTTACTTAGGTTAGTTACTTAATATTGGAATGCCTTATTAGATATTTACTTGCTTTTCCCCAAGAAATCAATATTATTCTTTATTCATTAGGGTATTCCCAAATCTAAAAGCATAAAAACACACATACCTACTTACTACTTATAAGTATTAAGTAGTTCTAAAGATAAATAGTGCATTAGTCATTATTATACCTACTACATAATTGTATCTATTTAGGTAGGTACATTAGTATTCCTAAAAGTAATTTAATTTTGCATTTAAGCCGAGAACTAATAGAAAAAAAAGGTGTTCTCTCTGGACGGATGCAATTCATTTAGCAAATAGTAAGTAACTAATATAATATAGATAAAAGTGGAAGATAATATATAAAATTATTAAATTGCGATTGGGTCTGGACAACCTGTTACTTACTTATATACTTTTTAACTTACATAATAAACACCAAAAGCCAGTCCTCCTTGCCTTGCCTGCCTGCTTCGAGCCATTATTATGGCTCGATTATGGCGTCCGGTGACGTCGTCCGAGGAAAGAGAACGGAAATTTGGGTTTTATTCAGCTTTTACTTTAAATAAGTATAATATACGTACTTAATTTATGCTAGTTTTACAATATAAGTAGGTACAAAAAGTAATTTGTAAATACACTACCTATATAGTTATGGTATACTAGTGTATTTCTCCTACTATTTAAGATTAGTAAACTATAAATGCTCGTGCCTGTTTCTTTTTCTATTCAAGGGGTCTTTAATAATTTCAAACTTGTTTAATTAATAACTAAAGACTTTGACACCTATTATACATAAATATACTTGAAATAGTTAAAATCTAGAATCAAAATATTGCACAAAAATTAAAATCATAATATGGTCAATTAAATACCAAAAATTTTCTTTTTATCATTTCTTATATTGATAATAAAATTTATAAGATTTAGCATAGTATTTCTTAATGCTATAAATATTTTCAAATAATGCTTAGGATTAATGCATATTTTTCATTTTATAGATTTGAAATTTTAATAATACTACATACTATTAGATATTTATATCCTGTCAGTTGACAGTTGTTCAGGTCTAATTATTTTGGCGTCCAAAACCTCAAATCTCGAGCTCAAATGAATTATGGATAAAATAATAAACCAAAATCTCTCCAAGCTAATACAGTATAGTAAAATGATTTTTTTTTTTAGTTTTTATTTTGGCAAACTGAATGGTTATTATAATACTAATAATACCATATATTCGTCTAAAGACAAGCATAAATACAAGTCTATATGAATATATAATATTAGGGTAGTAGTAAAATATTGATTTTATGGTTCCCTCATTTCAGCTTGTTGAGTAAACTTGAGAAAAAAGCTCTTAAGTTTTTTTTCTCTTTTACTACTGGGCCTGGTATGATGGTGGTAGTAATATATATAAGTATGTATGAATAACTTAAACCCTCACTTTCTCAATCCTAGTCATTTAAATCAGATCTTTTGATCAGAAGTCTCTGGTAAATGGCAAAGGGAGATAACAAACTGAGAAAGACATTTTTGGATAGAAAAAAAGGTTTTTTTCCTTAACTTCTGCTATTCGTATTTTGTAAATTCTATTAAATTTATAAGTAATGCACACACGTACTGGATGACGGAGGCAAAACATAAATCTTGCAAGAGGCAGGCTATTATTCTTGTAAAGACAAAGTCGATGTAATGTGGCGAGATTTGCAGGAATGACAGATTTAGCAAAAGCCTGTACTACTAGATATTTCTAGTATTATAAATACAATAAGTACAAATATACATATATGTATGTATGTATCTATGTAAGTATACTCGTAATCTCTATTAGGGTATAAGTAGTAAATAGGGATTAACCATACATAAAGCATACTGGTACTTGTGTAATAGTACCTACAATTTTATTAGAATTTTTTATTTCCCGATTAAGATGCAATTCGCAATTTCAACTCGTAATCCTCTCTCTTTTAAGCTTCAAAACAATTTCCTCTTTTCAAATTCAAATCTAAATTTGAAAATCTGGAACAACTAATCAAAAACCTTGCTCGTATTTAATCTTAAGGCTGAATACTGAATATATAACCTGCCCATGTCGAGTCAATAATTCATAACTTGTGATAGTGAACGACTTTTTCCATATGCTCAATTAACCCATAATAACCTGATTTTGTAGAACTGACAGTCAATTTTTCTTATTTTCAAACTCCAATCATATGATAAAATGCAAAAATCATCTAATTCAGTCTTTATTTGAGAATATTACTAAACACTTGAAAACTATCAACCATTGACATTGTCAGTCATTGAATTTGATAAAATTACGGAATCCTATCCAAAGTACTTAATCAAAATGTGAACCACTGCACACTGCATGCTAGAGTTTTAGTGATTTGCTATATCTGCAAATTTATTTGTCGATTTGTCAGAAATTTTTGCAATTTTATCAATTGACAACTTTACTTTTAGTAAAATGTCAGTAAAATTTCAAAAACTTGAGTGTTTTCGTAAATATTTTGTGCAAGGTTCAATCAAGGCAAGGTTGTCATTTTAATATTCAGTCTAAAGTTCTGATTTATTATCGAAGTGTAAGTGGAAGAGAAAGTTGTAAATTAGCGAGGCAGGGTGCACACTACTATTTTGTACATGAAGTGTATTATTATTATGTATATAATTTTTGAACATAAATCGATTTGTTTTTGGGTCTCAAAAATCCCCCGTACTGACTACATTTTATGTAGGTACTGTAGTCTGTTCAGTAGGCACCTATAATGATGTTCAGTACTTACATAAATACAAAATAGGCAGTAGGGTACTAATAGTAAAGTAGTTATTACAAATAATATATTAGTACATTGTATTACCATAGTAGGTTGTACTTTTATTTCTTTTCATTATTAAACTCATTTGGGCTCATTACTTACACATGAACTATGTACTAGTACCTTATACTATGGTACATAGTACATACATAGGTACATATATGTTCGTGTACAATACAATATTAATGAATGCTTCTATGCCTATTAGTCGTCCAGGGGTAGCATATTAAATGCTGAATACCCCGAATACATTTAGGAGAATACAATGGGTGCTCAAACCAAACCAAACCGATCCAGAGTTAAATTCGAGTCAAAGGATCAAAAGTAGGTAATAATATGAGCATGTCTCCGAGCCCTGCTGATGACGATGATATGAATCTGTTCGCTCATTTATACTTGATTCTATTAATGAGCTACCCTATCATACTAGTATAAATAAGTATGGAGTAGGTACTTTATATCTATCCCTTCAAGCAAACATATACATATGTACTTAATCTCAATTAGTTTGAAAAAAGTATTTTTGCATTGAATATATTTTCAAATAGCCAAATCAAGGAATTAGAGTGGAATCTTAACTGCAACAGTATACTCAAAATCTTACTAATCGTAAGATATGTACCTATAAGAAGTTGGAACTGGTATAAGAGAAAAAAATTTCAAAATGAGGTGATTTTTTTTACTGTTTGCTTTTTTTATTGTTAGTACTCGTATGCTTATAATCTGTGGAAAGACTGATGACAAAATTCAAAAAATAGTCGCATAAATGTTTCAATTAGAATTTTTTACAGGATATAGATGAATTGAAGTAATTCTTTAATAATTCTTCTGAAAAGTGTATTTTATGTCCAACCCTGTAAAGAAAAAGAAGGAGAAAAGAGAGTTGGGGAAAGTGAGCTTGGGAATTTGACTGAAATTTCAAGTTTATTGAAACGAAAGCGTGTATATGTACTGTTCTAATAGGGAGAAAGTTTTCAAGTTCTCGAAACCTACCTACTGTATTGCATGAGAAAGAAGAATATTCGCATATGTTGTTGTCTAGTCTTGTAGGTACTACTGATATGAGCTCTCCTATTACAAAGTAAGTTTAAGTACAAGTAGTACATACCATACAAGTAAATATGTAAGTACGCGTATTAGATAAGTTCAAATCCAAAAAACTCAAAAGCTGTTCGAGAGCAGGTAAGCCTCGCTAGGCTAGCTCTTCGTCGAAAGAAATTTCAAGTAAAAGTTTATAAAGTGTAAGTACGTACGAGTACGTAGGGCATACTGCATGGTACATAGTATCTAGATAACTATGTGTTTGAGGGTCCCTTGTGTTGTCTATGCGCCTGTCATGAGCACATGAGTTGCAAAAGAACGAGGGTCTGCTGGAAATGCAAGAAAGATCGAAACTTTTTGCAAATAAAGTATTCTATTCTATACCAATTCTTTATACTGTACAGTTAGTTGTAGATGAGATTTGCCGAACCAAGAACTCTGAATCCCCTTTTGGTCTGAACTGAACTCAGTTTCCTTCTCTAATTATTTTAATTGTTACAAATTACCCAGTTTTATCAGCTGCTCTGCTGGTCATCTGTACAATACTATTATCTGTACTATAATATCAATTTCAGTACATAGTTCATTGATACTACTTTTATACTTCTACTACTACTACATACTTCTTATAACGATATTACCTATAAGTTTATGTAAAAACATATATGTAGACTGAGCTTTGACATTCGAGTCGAACTGAATCGGATTATTGAAAAAGTTGTCAGTTATATTATATACTCTAGTTGACAGACCACAACATCAATTGATACTATATCATATCAGTATTTGTTGCAAATTTCAGTAATAGTTGTAGTCGTATTCTTATTCTAATAGTTTTACTTGAGGAAAAAGGAAATAACCATACAGCCCCATATTTTAATAAATATCAAAAATTCTATACTACGAGTATAATGTGGTTTACTGGCTGCTCACATTCATACACCAGTTGGTTTGGCTTGAAATTCCTCAATTAAACTTCCACGAAAGAAAGTAAGTGAAAGTAATCTATACCTATTTATATCTTGATCTTGTATCAGTACATGTATTGCATTCATATGGTAATTCACACAAGTATCACAAAAAAAATGTACCCCACACTATTTTCTATACTTATAGTATACTACGACCACTTACATAAATATCAGTTTTATATGGGGAAAGGTAGACAAAAGCAAAATCTCTCGAAAATATTTGAAATATCTTGATTTTTATTCTATTTTATGCACATTCTACACTACAAAGATATTTCATAACATTATATTTGATCTAGCTTTATAAATAAAGCACTTATACACTGTACATATAGTTTATTAATACTTAATACCTAGTATTTGTGAAACATGGATAAATTCATATGTTTAATACACAGCCAGTATAATTCAATAGGCATTTATCCGTATACAGTATACTCAGGTATAAATTTATAAGTTGAAAAGGATTAGATATCGTTTACAAATACTTGGAATGCAGAGAGATATTACTGGTATATTACTATTATTTTGATTTTGGAAAGCAAAACATAAACCGCTTAAATAATTTTCAGATTGAAATATAATACTCGGGTATTTTTGGTTTATCGAAATTATCAAAATTCATTATTTTGAAATACTCTACTTAAGTTGATTCTAAAAAAGCTACATTAGCAATTTAGTCAATAGGCTTTTTTTTACAAAGTCAGAATAATAAGCAATTTTTAACCGAATCTTTCAAGATTTTGAAAATAAATATGTCGTGGTATACTACAGATATATACTTCAATTGATAAATTTTATTTAGTAATATGTGATTTTAAGCATCTAATACGCTTATTGATTCAATTTAAAATTCCGTTTGTATTTTTATTTCAACTAGTTCTCATACCAATAAATGTACTTGTGCATACAAAAAGTATATTGGTAGTGGAAATAGTGGAAAGTCTATTGATTTTTAGCCTTGAATTTGGATCGAATTGAATTGAATTGAATTGAGTTGAGTGGTAAGAAAGAAGAAAAATGAATCGAATACGATTATTTCTGGAAGAGGAAATTTAATACATATATCTGGTATTTCTGAATACTGTACTACTAGTAGTATCTTATTAATAAGATATTACTACTTTATACATATGTACATACAAATATTCAATGGAATTCAATGGTAGTGAACACTAAACCAATATAATAATAAAATAATATGTCAAGCTCTCTTTTCTTTCTTTTTTACACTAAAAGTCCATATTATCGTAGTAGTAAAATAAATTGATGGGAATTTTTCATTTTTTTCTGCTTAGTTAGATTAATATACTCATTTGATCTTGTATTTGATACTGTATTGTAGTATATTGATCAATTTCCTTTAACATGTGGACAAATAAGCTTTATTTTTATATTGGAGTACATACACATAAAATACAATACGCTACCTATGCATTCTGCAATACTTGTACCTACTAGTTACTAACTTTGTAGCAATTTTATTAAAGTTGATATCCTCTTTAATAAGACTTGCTTGTACCTCTTACTTACTCTGTATCTTATAAATACTTATTATATATCGTGCCTAGTATTTAGCAAATAAGGTCACAAAGATTTTATATGAATAAATTACTATAAGTACCCTACAGCTAAAATTTAAAAAAATCATAGTGTGAAAAATAGATATTACTTTTGGAATAAGTTTGCCCTGAGAAAATAGGTAGGTAATTGAGCAATTTTTCCAATTCTCAATTCTTTGCAATTCAAGTTGGTTTTTTATTTGACAGAAATTTTGGTTAAAATTGATTAATAAGTAGTTAGATTAAGATACTTGTGTTTCTAAATGAGTACTTTACTTATATACCAAAATCCCGCAATATTTTAGTCATTTAAAAAATGGAAAAAATTAGGTAACAACTTGTATAGATATAGCATTATTAAGTTATATTTTGACCCAAAATTCTAAAATCTCTTGGTAGATTACTTTTGAACTAACCAGTGAACAAGTGAAATTACAAGAGATAAAGTGGAATTGAAGAGAAAAGAGAAAAGAGAAAGCAATCTTAAAATAGTTAATTAAATTTGAGCTGCATTCTCATATATGAATGTATCTTGAAGCTTTAAATTGAGAAATTCCATTACTTATACACTAGTTAGGTAAGAATACACTTTTATACAAATAGATAAGTTAGGTATCTTAAATGGGCATTCTACAATTACGGATATATAATACTATCAGTATATTTTTACAAATTATTTCACATTATTTAATCCTAAGTAGGTATGAAAAAATGATCATAGGAGTATGATAATAGGCTTTTATATCTGTTAGTATTTCCATACAAATGATATTTGAGAACATTTTAATTAAAATTTGCTACATTTGTGACATTTTGAGATTTCCAAAATTGGTTCTTTTACTCAAAATTTTAGAATTTACTTTTCCTTTTGTATGTTAACCGAACCAACATGAAACAAAATGCTTATTACATTTTTTCTCACACATTCAGCTCATACTTAAGTAGGTTTGCTTTGTATCAATACATATTTTATTCATTTCCAATTATGCTCCCACAGTCTTATTAAAGTTCTTATGTATGCTAGATAGTTCATTTATATATAAAAAAAGTACTGCCTATATGTATTACATATGAATTTATTATATTTAATTATTTATAGGTTTTAAAAATAACAGACTTTTCATAAACCTACGCCTACGAAATCTAGTATTAAGTACCAGTACCTATCTACAAGTACTTACTGGAATACCTATATCTGTAGTTATTTTTTTAAAGTAAAGTAGGTGATATTAAAGTGACTTAAAAAATTAATATATTAATCAAAATATCCATTTGCTTTGATAAACAATCGTTTTAAGCACCGTATACAACAAGGTAATGTAACTACTATTATTTATTTACAGTCTTCTTGGCTTCCACAAATTACTTACTAACTGTATACATACACACATATACATGTGCCTTGCCTTTACCTATCTTTTGTGTATTTGAAATACTGTGCTGCTGGCTATTGAAAATATAAAAAAAATTGAAGAAAATAATATATTTTTAGCCTTGGATAATAGAAGAAATATTAAATAGATACCATACTTAGGTATCCTGAACTTTTAAATTCAAAGTTAGGGAGGATTTAATAAATTACGTTGTAATTTTTTTTATAATTGAACATATCAAGTTGTATTGTAATAAATATTACCTAGATTCCTACTTATTTATATTACAGTATCATGAATTTTGATTTTCTTACAGGTAGGGTACTATATGTATTTAGAAGGTACTTAATTTCTATAAATGCCTTCTAAAAAATGCTTAAATTATAAATGTATTTATATTTTAGACAAAAATACTAGTACCTATATAGGTCAACTGTACAATTGACTAAACCTAATAATATACCTACAGATAATAATAAAATATTAAATATAGTACCCTAGTATATAATAAGACTGAAATGCAAATTTAACTCAATGTCATTGTGCTCAAACTTAAATGGTCTATTATTTATATCATACCTACTTATGCAAAGAAATTTTATATAAAAATAAGCAAATGAATAGATAAATAGGCACTCAAAAATTATCACATGAAAAATTTTCAATTAATATGTACATTGATATGTAATTGATATGTAATTGTAATTAGTACCTACATAAATAAATACCTAAAATACTTTTGGTACTTACATATCTACTATGTATTGTCTTTCCTAAATGCCTAAATTAAATGCTTCATTCGTATCTGTAATATGCAAAAATTCTCAAAAAATGGTTATTTTGATACTACAGATATACCGATATCAAGTAGCCCCTTAATACATATAATGTGCATAGGTACTAGATACTTTAATAGTCTTTCTAAATAATACGAGTTATATTTTATTTGATTGACATTAATTATAAGTTTTATAGGTCATAGTATTTAGATTATAGGTTAGGTTATATTAGTAGATGCCTATATTTATAGAATAAACAATCATTAAAATCAATATAATTTAGTTTAAAATTTTAAGTATAAGGTAGGTAAGGTAGCCTTAATCTAATCATAATTAAGTACTAAAAATATTGATACGTTGTAACAATATTTTTTTTTATTACCAAACGAATATTTATAACCTAGAGTATAATATAAGTGCAAAAAATTCCAAAATCTGATTGATTCTATGACTTATTTTCTCTATTTGAGTTGTATCAAATCAATTCAAAATTCAACTATAATTTAAAATAGTATAATATCTAAGTATACAGTATAATATATGGGTATATATGTATAATATATACCCATGTAGGTTAGGTACTTAATTCAATATTAATTTCAAATCGCTGTAAAAGCCTGAAGGTAAATTCAACTAGGTATTTTATTTCTGTAATTTCTGTACTATTAAATGTATGATTTTCTAACTTGCTAATTGGGTTAGAATATGAGTAGGATCAAAGAACTTTTGGAACCAATTTATTTCCTTTTAAAGTACCTACTTACCTATTACCTTATGTATCTATATATGTATGCATATTTGCAATTCTTTATAAAAAATTTAAAATTTTCTCTCTTACCAGTATTAGCTAAATAAGGTAAAGTTCAGATATATTTAAATATTTGCGTCACTCGTAATTATAATGACTTAAGATTAAACTGTCCCCCTTTTTGGCTCTTTTTGACCCCCAAATCGTGGTTAAGTTTGGTTAGTTTA
>JAQIXA010000678.1:0-36656 GCA_034699045.1 Nanhermannia cf. coronata Gr-Ori-00579
ATAATTTTAAATATTTTTCCACAAATCATTTATTCTACTAATTTTTAGTTTAATTAAAAATAGAAATGTAAAAATTCCACATTAAAACCTTCATTAGTTTAGAAATTATGGTTAATTTTGCAAAATCTAAGCTACCCAACTCACCCCACCTTACCCCTACTTTACTTATCCTTAGATATTTCAATTCAATATCCAATATCAGCGACCCAGAGCGCAGAGCGATTTTGTCGATAATTAAAAAAAAATACTATGATATGAGTAGAGTAGAGTAGAGGGTAAGGAATCATAAAGCAGTCGACTGTTGTCGTCGATAATTTTTACATTTTTAAGATAATTTTATTTTATTTAGTAAATTGTAGTAATTAGTCATTGCATGTCAAAAGCTAAAGCTCTTTAAAAACGATTTTATTTAATATTCAGATCCAGATTTTCTTGTAAATTAAAGTGGACGACAGTTTTGGTCTCTTTGCATGCCGGTTACTTATCAGGTCGGTCAGTTCAGTTCAACTTCAACTTCAGGTTCAATTTTTGATAATTTAATTTACAATTTGATACTTGCCTCCTTGTCGCCGGCTCATTTGATAAGGATTAAGGATAAGGATATAGGTATAATAATAAGAGATTTAGATTTCTAACTATCTAGGTAATTGTCATTTTAAATTACTTGAGTTGAGGTAGGTAAAAGTAGAAATGTGACATTTCGACATTTCTTTTTTTTTTTTTTCTTATTCTTATATTAGAGGTAGTAGTCACTGTCAGTCAGTCCATTATCAGTATTCAGGCTCTATAGACCTAGCAGAATCTTTAAAGTCTTGAATTTCTGTTATTAATTTTTGTATCTCAACGATATGAACTAGGTAGGTACTTTACCTAATTTGTATTTTAAGTTATTTAGGTGTGGTGTGACTGTCATACTTACAATAATATTTAGGTAATTCATTTTATAAGCTAATTTTCTGATCTTTTTCTTTTTGTTTTTTAAGGTTGCTGTTGATTGTAGTGTTAGCTAGTAGGAAGAACCTGCCAAGTCAAGACCAAGGTGACGAAAATGGCCGAGAAGCTGGTAGATATTGCATCACTTGCTCTTGATGATAAACCAAATAAAGGGGATGTTCAAGGCTCGAGCAAGTTCAAAGACTGTAAGTCTGTTTTATTTTATTTTATTTTTATAAACCTTTTTTATTCATTTTATTCAGCTCTGAAAACCTAGATTTATGTCTCTTTAATGAGTGATTTTATTTGTGAAAATGAGGTCAAAGCAAATTGTTTCTGTTTTTGTGCTGAATTAAATAAACAGACTACAGATTGTAACATGCCTTAGCTACCTTGTTTGTATATAATACTTCTTAAGTGTATTTATTTATATTATTACTTATACTTTGTACATAGACAAGAGAAGTCATTGATATTGACATTAGGTATATTATTTTAAATGGTTTAACTTTATTTGCAGTTTCCCTTGTTGTTTCTGATGGACAGCTTTTTACAGAATTTACTCAAGACGAACTGGCTAAAATTTTAAAAGCTAAGCAGGATTCTCCGATGGATACCACTGAAGAAATTCCATCCTCACCTTTTGTCGATGCTGCAAAGAAAGAATCTCAAAGGTCGTTAACTGAAAATGCTGCACCTACTTATAATACTTCAGGCAAGTTTACTTATTACATACTACCTATATTAAATAGCTTGGTAATTATTTTAAAACCGAATTTTAAAAATATGGAAAAAAGATTTAATTTTCATAAAGTTAATCATAATCATAATATAATACATACCACAAAAATAAAAATAGATAGTGTATTTATTTTAATGTTTTACTTTTAGGTGATCCGTTGGTAGACTTTTATTTCCATGTTATGGAACAAATAGAATCAAAAAGGACTTTACAAATGTTAGCTGACTCTTGGAATCATGATCCTCTCTCAGCTCTTAAGCTTGTGGCAATTCTTCGAGATATTCGATCAGGTACGTAGTACTTACGTAGGTTAAAATTAATATCTACATATCAACTAAGCTTTTAATAAAAAAATAATGATAAGATAATATTTATTTTACATATTTTAGGAAAGGGAATAAGACGACAATATCAAGAATGTTTATACTGGATGTATACTAATCATCCGACCACACTTTATAAGGTAAATAGTAAATACTATTTTATTATTAACCGGCTTTATTTTTTGAGATTATTTGGTTTGTAAATTAAACCTATTCTTGTTTTATATATTTATTTATCTATTTGTTATAGAATCTCGAGAACTTGATGAGATTTGGGTATATGAAAGATATACTCCAGTTTTTAATGATTGTGTTATTCGATGGATTTATTCATCCCTATTTCTTGGTTGACGAAAAAGCAGGTTCAGCTGGCAAAAATGTTGTTGGGCTAAAAATCCAGTCTCAAATCCAAAGAAGATCGAATAAATATGGGAAAAAAGTTAAAGTCAATGCTAAGGAGGTTAGGGCATCGTCAGATCAAGACAGGAGAATGTACAATCAACTGATTTTGGACTCACTTTATAAAGATCAACTAGCTGGTGGAGATAGTAGTGCAGTAAGGATTGTTAAAAAAGCAGATTGTTTAAAAAAGTTAGAAATGGTTCATGCTCGGATTTCATTTTTGAGAAAAAAGTTCAAGGAAGATAGCAAATATAGAGGTTAGGGCATCATTTCGTTTATTTATTTCATTTATTAATTTCATTTATTAATTTCATTTTAGCATTTCATTTATTAATTGCAAAAATTTTTGCATCTGAGCTTTATTCGGATGGATTGAAGCTCAAGCAAATCGCTGATAGGAAGAAAGAAAAAGCTGGTTCACAAGACAAGGGCACTGGGAATGAGAAAGAAGATAGAATTGAAGTATCTTTAGCAGGTATGTCGTACAAATCCAATTCTTATCCTTTATATTAGGTATGTTTATTATTTTTGATTAAAAATATGTTGAACTTTGCATTAAATTTCAGGTAAATGGGCGCCCACTCTCGAGGGTCACTTTGATAGATTTACATTTATTGCATCTACAATCTCACTTGAACTTTTACGACTATTGGGGTCGGATCGTGAAGCCATTTTATTAAAACCAGTTCCCATTGCCACATATTTGGCAAGAAGAATTTATGCTAAAGAGTATGTAACACCTTTAAGAAAATTTCAAGAAGTTCCTGAAATTAATATGAGGTAAATTGGAAAAATAATATTATATTGTTGTATTTACTCTACTCACTACTCTACTCTTCTAACTCTTACAAAAAATATAAAACTATGTGTAAAATTATTAGGTATATGGAATTTTTTTAAATATTTCTTTTAGTGTTAAAAAGTGGAATCAAGTTAATTATAAAAGAGTTCCGGCTAAATCAATGATCAAAAACAAGGCTGCCTTTATTGCCCATGATAAGGAACGATTCGAGCTCTTTTTGTCGGACAAGAAAAATAAAGTAGCGGGTGGCACGTAAGACAGTGATAAACTAAAACAAAATCATTATCATTTTTATCATTTTATAATATTACCTATAAAGTTTTTTTAATTTTCGTTCTTTAGTTTGAAACCAGTTGAAATAATTCTTGGAGTATTTGACCAATTACACAAGAATGACCCACTTGAAATTGCAATTATTGAAAAACAATGGATTTCATTATGCGAAAGCATTAAAAATAAAGGTGATCTAGAAAATATGCCGTAGCTATTAACATAAATAAATATAATAAAACTTCTATAACTATAATAAACTAATTACAGGCGGTGGTCTTCTAAACGGAGCAATTAGTATTTGTGATGTCAGCGGATCAATGACTGGATTACCTATGGCAAGCGCGATTGGATTGACTTTGATGACAATGGAGATGACTCAACCACCTTGGAACACACTGTACAATTAAAATAATTTATTTACACTTCACTCAATCAAATGAAATGAAATTGTCTGTACTTTTCTGAAATTTTCATTTGTCATATTGATTTTTAATGTTTCAGGTGTCTTACATTTTCCGAACATCCTACAATCTTTGACTTGTCAAATAAAGCAACTCTTATGGAGAAAGCAAGTGCTCTTCAAAACATGGAATGGGGTATGTTTTTTTGCAAAATATTAAAATAACTTTTATTTATTTATGATAAAATTATATTATTTATTATTATCTTTCACAGGTGCCAATACAAACTTACATGCATCGTTTGAATTAATCCTTAATTTAGGATTAAAGCAAAAGCTTACTCAAGAACAAATGCCAAAACTCTTGTTAATATTTACTGATATGGAATTCGACCAAGCATGGTAGGAATTTTAATACTGCTGATATTTATTTTAATTTACTACTGTTATTAATTCATTTTTATTGTAGCTCTGCTGGAGGAGAGACAAATATTGAAGCTGCCAAAGAACTTTTTAGAAAAAATGGATATGAATTACCAAGTATTTGATTTGAAATATGCTAAAAGTTATCAAGATTTTTAAATTAATTTGATTATTGTGATTCTAGGTCTTGTTTTGTGGAATTTAAGAGCTTCAAGTTCTACTCCAGTGCAAAAGGACGAACGTGGTGTGACTCTAATCTCAGGATTTTCTGGTAATTATAATTAATAAAATTATAGAAGAATATTATATTAGGATTAATTAGTATATCACTTGATTAAAATCTTATTTTACAAAGCTCAACAACTGGAATTTATCATGAAACACGAAGATCTAAGCAAGACCAATCCTATTGACTTTGTCATGGACATAATCAACGAACCACGATATGATTGCCTTAAAATTTACGACTGAACACGAAACCTGAAATTATTTTGTATGAGGGTATTTTTCTAATACATTAAGTAAATTAAGAAAAGTTAAGAACAAAGTTAGAATAGAATAATTGATTTTTTTACAAAATTTTCTACAAATCCATACCAAATACCATTTAGTATTTCTACTGATACGTGAAGAGTGCTAATAACTTACCTTACTTTTTCTAATCAATTTCTACGGTTTTTTCTTAAATAAGTAACCAAAAATGTGCTTTCTTTTGCTAATCTTATAATTACTTAATTGAAATTGTTTAAGGTAAAATATTAATTTTTGAACTATTAAGTTTTCTTTGGGTTATACCTACTTATACTTTGTATTATGTATTTTTTTTTCTTAAAATTTTATTGTTTGTTAAAACTAGGTAACTTTTTTGGTTTTGTTATATTTTGAAGGGTTTTTTTTGTATTAATATTTAATATGTTCAGTTAAAAGATACCATTTACCTACCTAATAAAAGAGTTATTTGCAAAATTATCCTTTTCAAGATTCAAGATTCTACTCCGTAGATCTAGATTTCTAAATTTTTCGTAATGCTACCCTACTTATTGATTTATTAAGGTTTAATAAGAATTTAAGTTTCAAATTCTAATTACTTTTATTCGTAGATAATCAGAAAAGAACATTATGATACATATAAATAAGTATTATCAAAAAATATAAATACATATTTTGTTAAGAAAATATTACCTTCTATAAATATCAAGTAGGTAAATCATAAATAAATTTTTACATTTTAATAACATAACATAATCAAAATATACTTCAGGTAATTTAAGTAAAAAATAAACTTTTTGAGATTTATGTATTTTTGTATTAAATTCCCTCTGAAAGGCTGAAAGCTCGTCCTAATTGTTGTAGCATAAACAATCGCACGACCTTTTTCAAAAAAAATAAATATTTCAGAAGAATGCATGGTAAATATGAATTAGATTTTGAAAATTTTGAAAATGAATTACCTGCACCAACAAGCCTAAAATTGACAAAAATGAGTCAGTAATCTCCTATGTATCAGTATTTAATAATAAATGATCTATTTTATTATGCATTTGTAAAATTAAGTAACCTTGTAGTTAAGTCTCCCACATGCCGTACAACATTGGCCGGTAGCTTCTGTTGAGAATCCTCCGCAGGTCAAGCATTGAGTTGAACCATCGTCAGTTCTTTAAAAAAAAGTCAATAAAGCTCTTAAAACTTGCATTTTTTAGCATTAATTTTACAAGTAAATTGGGCCAAAAATTGGATTTTTTACCTCAAAACGAGCCTATCTGTGGATGCAATTTCATTTATAAAAGCGTCAGAACTAACTAGTGGATTTTCTGATGTAATTTCAGGCAGTTTGCTTAGAGCACCAAATCGATCTCCACCATTTTCTTTACTTTGACCTCCTGGTGAAGTTTGTTTTTGAGGCTATAAAACTATAATTAGTAACCTTTTTTATAATTGTTTTATCTATTTTTGTACCAATGGGAAAACTGGTGGATGTTCAAATGGAAAAGAAACTTTGGATGATTTCGAACTCTGTCCCATCGAGGAGGTCTATAAATATTAAAAAATTAAGATTTCCTCTAACAACTTCTAAAAACCAGTAAAAACCCAATTGTATTGTACAAGTGACTATAGGAAAAATGAGATTTTTCAAAGCTGAATCTATTAAAATGAATAATAGCTTACCATTTGTCCCAATCCAAAAAAGAACACAAAGGCGAAAATAGTGATTTTGCTGTCCATTTTAGATATTTGAGTTTTTGAAAAAAGTTGAAGAAATTACGAATTTAATTATGATTTAAAATTGTGCAAATTTTATGATTTAATTGAGCTGAATTGAAGTCAATTGTTTACTGATTGTGATATGGGTCAGATGGACGATTATATATGAATCGGTAGGGGTTAATTTTTTATCAACTTTTTTTTACTACATAATACTATCAATAATGGTTTGCCATGTTGTGAGAAAAAAATAAAAAATTACTCAAGTCCTCAAGTTATAAAACTGAATATACACATACACTACACCTGAATTGAATATTATTCAAGTTTGATGAGAATTTGTCACTTTCTCTTGTACTTGTTGTAATATTTCAAGAGTTTATCAAAAGGTCAATCTATATTATAATTTATTTATCCGAATTGCATTTTTTCCCATTATAAAAAATTAAGAGATGGTTCTTTCCGTTGAATTTTTACTTTTTTAGCTCAAGATCATTTTAATTATTCATTTTTTTTTCATTAAAAGACAGTACCCACAAAACACAAAAATTTATTCGGGTCAAGTCCCAAGTTCTTAAAAAGATTTTAAATAATTTTTTAAGTTGTTAAAATACCAGAAATTCATTGAAATTTTTTCCGTAAGAAAAATTCTTCATAAATACAGATACCTACAATATTATTACGATGCATTACTTCTAAAGCATATTTTTTATAATTTTGATTACATTGAGTAAAACACTCATAATATGTTTTTGACAAACTTTAAAGGTTAATTTTGATTTTTAGATCAAGATCAATTAATTCATATACCCTCGATCTATTTATTTTGACAAATTTTTTTCATTCTGATTCAGAAACTCCTTGATTGTATCAAAAAAACATGAAGGATCACAAAAATATCTTGAGATAATACATTTTTATCTTAATAATAACTATACTATTTGGTATACAAGAGTTTTACTATTACTGTTTACTATCAAATGGCTATTCAGTTCTGAAAAACCAAAATTAAGCATCTAGATATTTATTGTGCATTCAGGTGATACAAAAATTTAGTTTTGAAGTTATAAACCTTTTGTAGGGAGAAAATATATCTTTAGATAAGATAGATAAGAAATAAGAAGTTATTGACTATTCAATTTATTCAGCTCTGAAACCAAATTTTAACCTCAATTTACATGGAAAATTGAGACCAAAATCAAACTCCTGGTTTTTCAAAGCTGAATTAAATGAAATGAAATTGGCATGACCAATGACCATCATGGATGGCTCATGGATGTTTGTACAGAATCTGTTCTGTACAAACAGATTCTGTTTCTGTTCTATATTCTGTATCTGTCTGTTCTGTAATCTAATCTGTTCTGTATTTGCATTTTGTTAAAATTAAAATTAGGTATAAAAAAGCCCATTCAAAAATCTTTCATAGCTTTTTACCAACACAATTCCTTATATAAAAACTTAGTACTAATTGATAGATCATAATGAGTTCTATCAAATTTTCGCGATAGAATTTTAAATTATGTCTGCTAATTAATTATAATTAAGGTTTCTTAACACATTTAACAATTAATCAAATTGTAAACTATTGCCCCTTCAATCTGTTTTTGGGATCATTTAGAAAAGCGGTAGTAAAGATTTTTAAAAACGAAAACAAAAAAAAATTCATTCATTTCTAATTTCTAAAAAAAATTCTAAACAGAGTTCAAAGTTTTCAAGTCAGCCAGTCAGAGTCAGAGGCAGAGGATTTAATTTTTAAAGATTAAAGGTTTTTAATTCTAATTAAGGAGCTATTGTTTAAGGTTTACAAGGATTCGAGGATGGTACGGTTAAGACACAGGTAAGATTTGAGATTGCAAAACATACCAATTTTATCCATAGGTATTTCAATTATAATATAATTCATTTTTCGTATTTAAATTAAAAGCCCATTAAATTAAAGATCTTTAATTATAAATAAGTAATTTGACAATTTCCAATAGGTACTTAACAGTGGAATTGGACTTTCAAAACCATGGACAAAAGTCATTTCAATCCAATCGGAATCCATCCTATCTACTTTTATCTGCAATCAACAAGTCGATTAAAAATCTTCATGGAAGTAAAGGTCTAGCAGAATCAAGGTCAAGTCTTTTAGGTACGAGTATTTTTAATTATAATTTAGCTAAGCAGTAGACCTTTATGTACCCCTCAACTGAAATGTGAGCAACTTGAGCAAAAGAAATTTAAAACTAAAACCATGTTTTTGTCAATTTCACTATAACTCGAAATACCACGGTTTTTTGTCCTCCATGTATGTTACAGTACTGTGACCAAGACCAAAATCCCCCCAAAAAAGCAATTTGCAAAATTTGGATTCTTGATAGACAAAATCAAGAATATTTCGAGATCCTGTGAAATTGAAAAACATAAATACTAAAAGATTTGCAGTTCCAGAGTAATTGTAATGTGGTTTTATGATGCGACTTTTGGACATGTCAAGTTTCAGGAGTACTTGGAGATCAGTTTCCTTCCCTTTGTTTATAAAATTTGCCATTAATATTAGTGATAGTGATGACAATAATTAACTTTGTAATTGTAATTTTGTTTTACAGTCAATTACCTAAATTTGGACACCGGAATTGCTTTCATAAGAATGCGTCGATCAGCATACAATACGGTCTCTTCATCAATACCACTGGTTACATCGATCGATGGTGAACCAGTGTCAATAAGAACTATTCATACAGCGGCAACAATAAGACATTCAAGCATATTTCTACAAAAATACCAGAGAAAAGCACTAATTCAGAAATATTCATCAATAGCTTCTTCAGAAGCTGAGAGATTAGAATTTCAGCAAGAATTACAGAAAATTAGCAAAAGTTCCAAAGCACTAATTAATATAATTCGACCTGTACCTGTACCTGGATCAACAACAACGACTAAAGAAAAGAAAAGAAAAAGGATACCTTAATAGGTAGGTAGGTATTTCTAATTATGCATACAATTATTATTTTCAAGGTAAAACACATTTAATCATTTATTTAATCCATTTATTCAGAGAATAGTTATAGTTTTAAAGAATATAACTAGAATAATATCGTATTATATATTATAGTATTAATATATTTTGTCTAATAATAATTCTAATAACAAATATAATATATATTAGCGATAACATTCTAGTAAAATTAGAAATTAAAAATCACTTTTTAAACTAATTTTTTTTAAACTTCAAACTCAGATAATTGCTAACATTTAACATTAACAAGTTAAGAGAATAAAATTAGGTGTTTTTTTACATACTTACATATATTGCTCAATTCGTTAGTTTTAATGGTGACAAACAGATTTTAAATTAAACCTTTTTAGAGATTTAAATGGGTCCATAATGTAATAATACTTAATATTAATCTCGAGAGACAAATTCAGGCCTAATTTTTATATCTTTATATTTTTTTAGATAATTTTTCTGTGAGAATGGATTTTAATACACTTATTTTTATACATCATACAAGGCGATTCTCAATCGGTCCAAATCATTTCTGAAATGGAGTTTATGGAAAAGAAGGTGTAATCAAATCATTAAAGAAAATCAGGTCTTAAGATCACATGTGATGTAGGTAATGTGCTTTTTCAACAATTTTTATACAATATTCCTTAATTTTCTATTCAATTCGTGTAATTCAGTTCTGAAGAAACAAACTTTACCCTCAATTTTACAAATTAATTAGTTAAATTGAGGACCAAACGTTATTTTTCAGGGCTGAATTATTGAATAGACCATAATTGTTAACATTTAAAGCGATTACGTAAGGAGATAGCCAACATTTATAATTTAAAAAAGCACTTCACTTTAATTTTTTTTAAATTTGAGTCCAATTATGTGAGCATAAATAATAAGACACATTTAACAACAGGTAGAAAGGTTTACTTTACATATACCTATTTTACAAACAAGAATTTTTAAGAATTATTGTCACCCAATTGAGAATCGCCCAAAATATTTTCTTAAATTCATATTTTTTACACTTTAAATATTAACTGTTTTAAAGGATATATCATAATATATAATTTAATGATAAGCTAACGTTAAACATAGATAAGTAACATTTAATTAATATAATAATATAATCTATTTCAAAATATAAAAGACTAATAAATTTTTAAAAGGAAATTTTTCAAATAATGCTTAAAATACATTATATATGTAAAGCTCTCTACAAATCTAAAATATTAACTAGTGTTTTTTACATTTTGATTTTTTGAGATATAGGTATGTAGTTATATTTAATAAGGAAATTTTAACCAGACTTAACAGACTCATAAAAATAATTCCGAAATTGTGAAATTGTGAAATGTATGCACTTTTGTTTAAGATTTGAAATAAATTGCATCTTCACTTTTTTGTTAAAAGATTGTGATGGTTCAGATGGTTTAGTTCGGAATTATTTGGCTTGAGTCACACACATAACCTTAATTAATATCTCATTTTACTTATCATTAAATATCATATTTTAGGTATGTAGATAGATTAACAATTCTTTACACCTTCACACGTGAACAATTATGTAAAGTATGGTTAGTAGTTTAGTTAGATTATATATTTACGGTGATTTTTTTTCATTTTCGTGGTGAAATTAGATTTTTATAGAGATAGTTAGTATGTAGATAGAAGATAGATTTGAGGAGAATATCGTAAGAATATCAATTTTGAAATTTATGACAGATAATTAAAATAGACATAGGCCAAAAGAATAAGTCCTATGACTCCCATAATGATCATCATTTTCATATTTTGCAACCTTTATTTAAAAGTAAATTATAGGTTATAGTAGGTTGTTAAAAATATTATTAATATTCATGTATTTAATCTTACCAAAATTTATTCTTTAGTTTTCCAGCTTGTTTCTCAAATTGCGATGCTCCTTCTTGTAATGCCTCTGAAGATTATAAAAAATAGTGTAAATATTACAAATGATCTTTAAAATTTTTATTTGAGGGGAATTTATTTATTTGCGTTCGACCAAAAAACCTGCTTTTGAATTTATCATTCAATAGTTAAATTAGGTATTACACTACACATGTTTAATTTAATATCTATTCAATTCGATATTACATTAAACATTGCAAAAAATATTGACTTTTTTTAAATAGACAAAATCTCTAATACTGGTACATATCAATATTAAAGAGGCAATCTCGCTTTCTTAAGATCTGTTCAAAGTTTCTCAAAGTTATAAATAGGTATTTGAAATTACTTATTTATGAGCACTTATTAATTTTCAGTATAAATATATAAGGATAATACGAGTATGTATAAAATTTTGCAGCTCGAGATAATAGAAATTAATTAACAAAAATTTACCTGCTCTTTCATCTAATTCTGACAATTTCGAGTCTCTTTCAAGCACTTTCTCCACATTCGATCTCATGATATCAACGACCTAAATAGATATTGATTTAAAATATTTAAAAATACCAATGTATGTACTAATTGGATAATTATAAGTTTACCTCATCGACTTGACTCTGGGTAGCCCTTAAATTTGATTCGGCTGCAATTTGCTGTGGTGTTCTAGGCTTAAGTCTCTCTGCTGGTGGTCCACC
This sequence comes from Nanhermannia cf. coronata Gr-Ori-00579, assembly GCA_034699045.1. NCBI lineage: Eukaryota > Metazoa > Arthropoda > Arachnida > Sarcoptiformes > Nanhermanniidae > Nanhermannia > Nanhermannia cf. coronata Gr-Ori-00579. The sequence goes on from JAQIXA010000678.1 coordinate 12,090, forward strand.
CTCGCCCTCAGGAGCTAGTGTTGCCCTATAAAATGATTTAAAATCATTAATAACAGCCCTAATCTAACTACTAATAACCCATATAAGTAATACAATATCTTACATGATAATTTAATTAATTCTTTTTCTGTCGAAATCCGAAATCAAAGCTTAACAAGTAGACTGGTCCTTATTTAAGTACACTAATACACTCACTCAAGTCACAGTCCACTTGTGTGACCCGAAGCACAAGTGTAGACGAAAATCTTGTTTATTTTACAATGGATTTTATAATTTTAGAGAATTTATCTTGATATCTTGATGGGTTTGTCCTTTTATTAGACTTCTTTTAGAAATAGATTTTGAAGAGGTAGGGCAGCCAGGCAACCTTACATATGTATCACTAGGATATCTAAAAACTCCATACCCATGTAGTATAAGTTGGTACCTTATGTAAAAAGTAGGTAGGTATAATATCTCTATTCTCTATAATAGTATTATAAGTTGGAAAAAAGGATGGCAAATGCGGATATCTTGACTAAATATACTTATGTATTTAGGTGGGGGGATATACAGTTCTGGAGAAAAGAAAGAAAGAAGTATGGGGGTGAGGAAATGCTTAGAATGCAGTCATATCGATCGGGTGAGGTCCGATATATATTTTCCTATCCTCCTGGACAAAATAACCGAATACGCCAACTCAGAAAATCCTTTAAAAAAAATTTCTCCGAGCAAAAGCTGGAAAAGCCCATCTATCTCACAAAATTCGGGTTTTTGTTGCTACTTACCCAGGTTTATCTAGGTAACTGGGCACTAGAATGATACAATTACATAAATAGCTCACACCGAAAAAGGCCAAAAAAGTACTACAATAACACCCGGCAATTCTATCAAAACATTTTTTTATATAAAAAATTCGATTAATATCCTTATTATTATAAGTACTATACTAGTACAAGTACATCAAACATTACCTTTTTGTACTCGTATTATATGGACATGTTTGGTTTGAAATTAGATCTAGGTATCTAAAATTTAGAATAACAATTTAAAATAGGATATTAGTGTCTATATACCTAGTCTATTGTGAAAGCTCTCATGATGTTTATGACGATTTTATTACGAATTTACGGTTACTACACTACGAGCCCCTCCACTTTGTACTTTTTAAAGCTAGCTTTTAAGGTATGATTTCTCTAGGTATAAAATTATTTCAACTATCATTATTAAAGCTTAAATTTCAAGGATTCAAGGTGAGTTTCCACAAAAAAGAACCATGAAGTTTTCCAAGTAGTCAGTTTATAAAGAAAGAAAGCTTGCTTTCATAAATATTCATTCAGATTCAGAACCTTTTACAGTATGTATAAGTAAAAATATAGGTAGGTGTAAGCACTTCAGACTTCAAGATCACCTGCTGCTTTAAAATTTAAAAACATAAATCCAATCATAATTTAATAAAAATGATAAATCAATCTTTCTAATACAATCAAAAGTCTCGAAACTCAAAGGCAAAAAGGTCAGCCCTACTGACTCATACATTACACAACATAATATATGTAGGGTACTATGTACATAATAAACAATACTTGTAGTACCACTAGGTACATATGCTTGTATAATGTAATTTAAAGTATTAGGTACCTATATATCTTTGCATTACACTGGGAATATATCATAATGTAAATCTACCTAAAATAATTTTTTTATAAAGTTCTGCATGTAAGATACCCGATAGAAAACTCAATAAATCTTGAATCAATTCAATATTAATGAGACTTTAAATTAAAATAGAAAAAAGGATTTTCTAATTCAAACTTTCGGATTAGAATAAACTATAACTTGGTCTATAACATTATAGATTACAATACACGTATGTTTGTAATACCACTTGATAATAGGTTACTTGATAATAGGATAGGTTACTATCCTTATACTCGTATGAAGGGGTAAAGATTAAAGGATAAAGTTTTTATTTCTCATTAAATTAAATTAAAGAATCTGAGAGTCGAATCCTAGTCCTGGTTGTAGAAAGTTGGAGAAAGTTGAAATAGCAAAAGTTTTTGTATTGTTTCTTATGGGTCTTAACCCTAACAGGCATTACATAATAGGTACTTACGATTTGATACCTACTTATAATAATACCTATATGAATGAAATTCGGTTTTTAAAACTTTCATTTTGGCTACTAGCTACTGGTAAAAAAGGCTAAAAAAGGCTAAAAAATGAATTATTTTATATCTGGTTAAGTCTTCATGCTTCCTGAATTCTACTCTAAATACTAGTACTAGATACTTTTATAAGGTTTGTATGACAAATGAGATTTTTAGACTTTTTTTGGTCCCAGAATCCCAAATCTTGAATTTTGATTTGATTTGATCGTGAGCGTGAGTGTAAATACTGATTTTATTTGCTATATTATATCTGTTTTATAATACGAGTACATTTATGCTTTACTATTTTACAATAAGTTCAATTTAAATGTAAAATTATTTAATTTAATTTCTAATTCGAACATAGTTCATCAATCTTGCACCTATAGGTCCAAATAAGTTGAGAATTGAAATATTTGCAAGTGCTGGTAAAGGTTGTTCATATTTTGAATGAATGTAGAATTTCAGACTTCGATACTAAAAAATACGAATAGGTATAAAAATTTATTTTAAAAAATAAAAAAAAAATAATGTGACTTACCATTTGATAGACTTGATTAGATTCTTTAGGGTTTTGAAATTGACCTTGACATTTGCTCATAAAGTCGTTCAAGTATACATGAATAAGTTTGGCTTGATCATTTACTTTAATTGCTTGAAATACAGTTAATCCTAAAAGTCCTAATTTGAAAAGGATTTCGAAAAAACCCAAAAATATCTTTCGGATCAGAGCTGGGTTATATTGCATTACTAGACTAATAGGTTTTTCAGTTGTATTATTATTTGCACCAAGATTTTTATCATACGGTTCAGTACTTGTTTCAGTATTTTCTTCATGATCCACATATGGTATAAGCTGTTGAATCATCATGTCAAAATATTTGTCAAAAAAAGTATTATTTTTGCCTGAACTATGACCTTCATTATTGCCTAATGAGGCAATAATGATTTGAATAATTATGACTATATAATCAGCTACAATCCCAATCAAAATATATACAATTATAAGTGAGAAATACAGATTGAAATATCTATTGAATTTAAGGACAAGATCTGCTAATTTTTTAAAGGATTTTTTAACATTTTGTAAAATTTCAATACATTTTGACTCTGAGATTTCAAAATTCTTTGTCATTTCTTCAATATACAAATTAATTGAATTAAAATGTGACCATAAAATGTCATACAAATTAAGATAGAATGGAATAATTAGAGTTAAATATACATCCTTTGTATAACCATACCATACCCAATGTATTTTTTTGGGATATTCAATCATATTATAGAGGTAAAATGTATATAAAAAGCTTCTAATCACTTTAATTATCACAATTATGAAATAAAATAAGCCATATTTTACATAACTAAATGGTAAATTAGTATTTTGATATAAGATTAGATCATATAAGAAGTATTTAAGATTATAACCAAAAATCCATATAAAATTTAGAGGAATTATCAAAGGTAAAAGGTTATAAAAGTTCTTTAAATTGACTAAAAGGCCAATTTTTAATTCTCCTAGGATCAAAATGTCATACAGAATTTGACCAAAGGATTTGAAAAATAATGTATTTATAAATAGCATATAAAGTAGTAGGATTATGTTTAAGGGGATTCGAATGAATCGAAATTTTTGATTTTTACAAAATAATAATGAGTTGAGCCAAGATTTGATTGATTTGTCAAGTTTATTAGGACAGGATTGTAATTCATGGATTGGTATAGCCCAAAAAATAAATGGCCAAATTGGTTTCAAACTTGTCAGGACATTTTGTGATGGTTTTTCTGGCTTTTCTTGTACTGAATAAGTGTTTCGGACTAGCATTTCTTGCTAAAAATTCAAATTTGTTGTTAATTAAGTAGACTTGTAGGTGTTTTACTAGGTCTTACCATTAGTTTTCCAGCTTTAATTTTGGCATCATAGTCAAAATTTGAAAATTTTTCTTGAGACATAATTTTGGAAAATTTTGGAAATTACCACATGGAATGGGATATACAGATACTAGATATAAATTAAACAGTTTCTATAATAAAAATTTAGGCAATGAAAATAGAAAATAGAAAATAAATATACTTAACTGTAAAGTTTATGTATTTTTTATAGACTAAACTGTATTACTATTTGCTTGAATTTGAGTCTGGCACTTGTATTGAACCTTTTGTCATTTATGAATATTTAATTCGCATAAATCCTGTGAAGTCTATACTTGATAAATTTTTTATCGCTTAAAAATAAAATTGTCACAAAATAGGAAAAAGCTCGAAACCACATGGATACATAACTATTAATTTTCACCTAATGCCTATTTAGAAATTTCAAACCGAAACACTTTTTTAAAGCCAAAATTGCATTAGGTACGAGTATTCAGTGATATTTTATAGATTTTAACTAAAAAAAGACTTTTTATAGACCTTTTAACCTGTGAGCTATGCGAGCTAATAATTATGCCTTCAAAAATAAAATTATTCGAGGACACACATCTAGTAGAATAAAACATAATTTGTTGAGTCATACAGGTACGAGTATATGGGGTTTTAAGTATACTTAAACTAGTACTTACCCTTACCTTACACATTTATAATTTATAGATAATTATAATTATAGAAAGAATATTTAAGTAAAATAAACCTTTACAAACTCATAAGTAATTTCAATTAATTTTGAACAAAATCATGAAAATCTGCAATGGTTTTCAAAATTCTTTTATTTAGAAATCGGATTAAAAAATTTAAAATTATATGTAAATTAAATCAAATAACTTGAAATATCAATATTATGTACCTAGTTTTCAGTTCAAATTTTGTAAAATGTAGTTTTTGTCTTTAGTTAGGGTACTTATGATTTGTTTAAAATTTTATGATTTCGATATGTAACAAATATATTGAGATATAATTCTGGTATTTAAAGGGTCGAAAATGGAAAATTTGAAAATTTTGCAAAAATTTTATTGTTAGTAAAATTTGATTAGGTATAATAAAATTAAGATAAAATATTAACATGCGAGTTCTAACCTATATACAGATTAGTATATGTTATAAATAGTATAGTATAGTAGTTTAAGAAAGTATTTAGTTAAATTAAATAAAAATTAGTTTTTATATAAAATTAATGTCTATTATCCTCTGAATGCTTTTCCATCCAATCGGTCTTTAAAATTCTTCGTATGATTTTTCCACTAGCAGCTATATAGGTAATCAATATATTGTCATCAAAATTTTCAAAATTTTCAAAGCTTTAAATACCTTTTGGGATTGAGTCAACAAATTCGACACCTCCTTTCAATTGCTTATATTTTGCAACCTAAAATATTTTTAAATGTCAAGTTAGTCCTAATCTAACTAGAAATGATTATAAATCTGATTAGGCTTATTATGATAGAGCCTTTAGCAAAATATCAGAATTTTCCAGAAAACTATAATTTTGTACAATTTTCAAATCAAACATCTTTCATTATAGATACCTATGTATATACGAGTAGGTACTATATATATATTTAGCAGTACTATGTAGGACTTACAATTGTAATTATAGTTAATGATTTAAATTTGTATTTAAACGTTAAAATAATGAGAAAAATGTTACAAATTGGGGAATTTTTCAGGGAATTGAAATAGAAATATTTTAAATCGTAAATTGTACTCGCCTTATCTCTGAGCCAAGTATGAACAGATTCCTCATCTAAATGAACTGATCTTTTAACGATATAAGCAAATGGCAATTCTCCGGCTAAATATAAAAACGTGTATAAATTACAGATTAAATAATTTAAATAATTTAAATACAATTTGTACCCTGTTCGTCAGAAATTCCTATAACTCCAGCATCATAAATATCCGGATGTTTTTTAAGTACGTCTTCAAGCTCAGCAGGAGCAACCTAAAAATAAATAAAAATTAACAAACTTTTCTGACAACTGTGCAAATAAGGTTTCTAACCTGATGTCCTTTAACTTTAATGAGTTCTTTTAATCTAAAAATATTCATAGAAATGTAAATTTATACTTTCTGAATTTATAAAATCCAGGTAGGTACCTGTCGACAATGTAAAAAGCTCCATCCTCGTCGTAATAAGCAATATCTCCAGTATGTAACCTTTAGGAATATAAAAAATTAATTACAAAATATATGACTAAAAAATTTGGGTTACCATCCATCAGATGTGATAGTCTGGTCGGTGGCTTCTTGATTATTAAAGTAGCCTTTCATAACTGCAGCTGATTTGACGCACAATTCTCCTTTTTTATTTGGGCCCAGGCTTTGTCCACTTGTTAGGTCAACAACTAATTGGAAAAGTTAATAATTATTTTAGATTAGCTCTGAAAACATTAATTTTGGTCTCAATTTTAAATGTAGGTATATGATTTCTTATCGTTTTTATGAAATTCAAAGATACTCGTATAAAGGTTAATTATGAGCTCTAAATCAAAAAGCTTGGCACTGACACATCATTTTTAAAATTAAGATTATGATATGTATATTAAAAAAGCCTTTTTACCTTTACAAATAGTACTTGGAACCGAATTTCCACAAGATCCAGCTTTTGTATTTCCATAACTTGGGTGTAGTAAATGCGAAACAGGAGATACTTTAAAATATTCAAATTATTAGGGTACCCTACTTTTAAAATTATGTATGCCCATAAAAAGCAAGGTACTTACATTCAGTCATTCCATACCCCTCTTGAAGAAATAAATTAGTCGGTATTTTATCTAAAAATCGGTTTATCAAAGATCTTCCAACAGGAGCAGCCTATTATAATTATAATGCAAACATTTTAAAAATCTATTCTGAAATCGTACTTTAAGATTATAGTAATTACCGCTACTAATGCAGTATGAACAGATTGAAAAGATCTTGGATCAAAATCAATAGAATTTGTTAAAAAAGTCAAAAGTGGTGGTGATAGAGGTAAAGTTGTAAAATGACTTTTTCTCAAAACATTTAGAAAGAAATTCGGCTCGAATTTTGGTAATAAAACTGTATGTGCGCCTAGAAATTTTGCAAAAGTGATTTTTAAATTTAAATTTTTTTATACCTATAGATTTTAAAACTAGAATATTTTAGATCTTACCTAAAAGTAAATTAGTCATCATAACCACCACTGATCCATAAATATGAAAGAATGGGACAATTCCTAGTTGTTTCTCTTGTCTAGCTGTAGTTCCAGCAAGTGTCAGACCGGAAGATGTAATTTGTTTGAGATTTGTACAAATATTACTGTGAGTCAACATTACACCCTAAAATATCAAAAAATTATCATTAATTTGATTTCTTGAAAAGTTTTTATAAAATAAAACCTTGTCTTTTTATTATTTTGTCAAAATTTTGCATAAACTATCAAGATTAATATTCGAATTATCGAAATTTGAAAAAAAAACGTTTTGAATAAAGGATTTCATGTTCTTTTTTATAAAAATTTCGAGATTTTTTCAAAATTTCACAAAATTTTGTTTTTAAAAGGTCTTTAAACTTTAATAAAAGTGCTTAAAAACTTGACATTTTGTATTTACTATCTGTATTAGTAACAAAAATTTGAATTTATTGAAAATATTTGGAAACATGACATTTCCATAATACGAGTATGCACTCTTTTAAAGTTTAAAAGTCTAAAATATTTCCTTTTAGAGTGATATAATTCTAGGTACCTAAGTACTGATTATAATACTTGTATGTATACTGTATGTCTATAGATTCTCGAGTATTTACTTATTATATGTATGATCCTTTTTTTAAAAATTAGATAGAATTTTTATCGTTTTTTTTCAAAATTTGGCCTTACGTTACCTTTGGAGTTCCGAGTGTTCCAGATGAAAATGGTAAAAATGCCAGCGATTCTCTTGTATCAAAATCGTCAAATCTTGGGAATAATTCTGGAGCTGCCTTAGTTTTAATCATTTCCTCAAAGGAATGACAGCCATCTTCATTTTCGCCGATTAGAACAATGGACTGAAGTGATGGAACTCGACCTTTAGCTGACCTAACAACTTGAAGTAATTCAGGGATGGAGACAATTGCTTTTGCATCCACCATGTTTAAAGTTCTTGTAACTTCATCTACAAAAAAAAACAAATTAGATATCAAATTCACAAAATTAATATAGAATGTAATGTAATACCTGAGGTGTGTAATGGGTTAATTGGAGTTGGGACTAGTCCAGCCTGCATAATACCTAAATAAAAAGTTAATACATATGTATTGCCAATTTTTCTAAAAATTTTGAAATTTGTCAATACCCATAAGAACCGGTGCAAATTCCAGAATGTTTGGCAAAAAGACTCCAACAATGTCACCTCTCTGAAGTCCGGATTTTATGAGTGCAGTTGCAAATGAGCAACTCATTTTGTAGACATCCCCATGATTTAAAATCCGACCTGAAACGCTACATTCCTGGAAAAAATTTAAAATCATTTTTAATATGTAAATGCCTTTAATTTTCCAAAGATATATTTTACAAAAAACGAGGATATACAGAATAGATATCATTTATAGAATATTTCAAAGTGATTTTTTTAAATCTGTCTTTTCTAGTGATCTTCTAATCTCAAAATTTCCAATTTGAGATCCCTGATAGTTTCTAATTGTTACATTACAAAATCTAGGATCACAAAATTGAAATTTTGGATATGAATTTCATTATTAGAATCTACTTATTTTAGTATTTTTATTATAAATAACCCTTGATAAAGACTTTTAGGGTAGGTACTTACAAAAGCAGGTAAATTTTCATGATGCGCCAAATTGGACCAAAGGAATTCATGAAGTGGTATTCCCGAGACTTCACCAACTTCTGGATATTTCGAATAAATCCAATTTTTCGTATCAATTTCTTGGTCAATATTGACTGCATTTGAAGAACTTCTCAAAAACTGATGATTGGAAATTATAGGTCTTTTATTTCCCTTAAATTGTGTACAATTAAGTACCCTTCTTCCCAAACACTGTTGAATAATTCTGAGTCCCATTTTTTTCTTGAATTTAATGAGACTCGCTACTGAACTGAACTTGAGTAGGACTGGAGAAAATTACTTGAAATTATTTCAAGTAATTGGATCACGGGTATTGAGAATGACTTCTTATTTTTAAGATATATCTACTGTAAATAAATGGTAATGCTTATGAATGTGTACACTATATGGATATGATAGAGTTGTTTATTCTTTGTCTCGGTAAATAAATATCCCACTATCTAGAGTACATAAATGAGATTAAAATGTACTTCAATTTTCAATAATAAATACATACTACTATTATAGGTATACATACATAAAAGTAAATACATACTTAACTTTTAGATTTATTTATAACATGATTTAAACATGATAATGATAGGATTGACTGCTGACGATGGGGCAATTGTTGGTTCAAGGTCAAAGTTTTTAGTCAGATACTTATCGGTTCATTCAGCCATAAATATGAACCTACAGCCTACAGATATGTTATGTAAGAAAGAAAATTATTTCAATGTTTATATAAAATGCTGATAATGAATTAATAGTCTAAACCATTAGAAAATGTTCGAAAATTTTCGAAAAATTACAAAAGTCAAAAAATGATCAAAAATAATCTAAAATTGAAACTAAAATTATCCAAAAATAAGCAAATATTTTGGTAAAATCTTTTCAGGTCATATTTGAATGGGGTTTTAAAGTCAAATTATGTCGATTCATGTTTAATTTTAACCCTTTTTTGAGAAGGTATTTAAAACTTTATTTTTAGGAAAATTTTGGATTATTATTTTATCTGATACCTATGAATAACCCTATTACTTACGACTGGTTTAATTTATAGTGGGTTAGGTTTTTAGAAAATTGCGGGTATTTGAATGCGAGCTAAAATCTAGAGCACTTGTAAATTTAAAATATCGATTAGACACTCTGGTAGTTAAGAGAGAGTTGAAGTTTGAAAAAGTGATAAAAATTTTATTTATTTTAGTTAAAAAAAATATTATCACAGACTTTTACAAATTTGAGACAAACAAAGAAATGAAACGCAGTTTAAAAACTACAAAGAAAAGTTAAAAATCTCATTAAACAGTTTTACAAATTACATTTTAATTTAATGATTGCATTTTTTTTTTAAAATTACATAATGAATTCCTTATAAATTACATAAGGAATCTTTACAAGTTGTAAACAAATTGTATAAGAATTTTTTTTGATTGAGTATTGGCATTTTGAGGTCTTACTAAAAGATCTGATTAGTAAAGTAGTATGAATTTAGGTATGTCTCTTGTATTCATTTCCTGATCCTTAACCTTTACATTTTATATCAAATTTCGTAAAAATCAAATGTATCTTACTTTATAATTTATAATTTATACTTACTTTATTAATATAGGTTACTTTATACGGGCAAAATAGTATAATAAAAATATCAAAAATTTCTTTATGAAGTTCGCATTTGAGCCTCACATTTCAAATTATAATCGGTTAAAGTTCCTAATAGATTTAAATACATTTTACAAATTTAATCTTAATCCTTTTTAGGGGCGATAAAATCAATTCTGTATTAATCTGGAATAGGTACTTGTAGGGTTAATGTCATGCATTTCAAATTCAAGTTATTATCAAAAAATGTCTAAAATCAAACTTGGCAAGTATCAAAGTACATCAGAATCATCATTTTTAAAAGCTGTAGGTTACAGCTATTTGTAATATTAATTACCTCATTAATCTTGACCTATGTTAATGTTAGGTCACCTGTAATTCAAGTATTCTATCAGGCAGAACTAATACACTTTAAATTTTAGGCACTTTTTACGCATAAACTTTCTTAAAAATAATACATAAATACTACTGATAGTAGGAACAAGTAATTTTTGAAGATACAAAATTGGTCAAACTTAAATTCATTATAAACTTACTAGAAATGGATTATCATATGATATTCGACTTTTAAGTTTGACAAAAAAAAACCTGTTGACAAATCTATCTAGAAGTTTGTAGTAGGTAAGTACTACTTACCCAGGTAGTTAATGTATCAGTAACGTATTTACCTACTTTTTCTAAAAGTTAACGGACTACTTTTTATTTATATTTTAAGTTAATTCTTGATTTACTTTATTGCACTAGAACTCCTTACTAGAACTTACTTGATTCATCAATTTATCCCAATCATCATCAATTTTTTTTAAGTTTTCAAGTTAGTCGAGGTTCTGACGATGAGTCTGAGAGATTTATTTGTTTGTCTATTGTAAAGTAGTAAGGTACTCTCTGTGTAATGTAGTACTGGTCAACCTTTCCTCATAAAATGAATTTTATAACTTTTTTCAGTCAATGTGTAATAGGATATTTTGTTAAAAAATGAATTCTGAATACAAATTTGTGTGTGAAATACAGATATAATATAGATGCGAGTGTTAATTAACTTCTCAAGATCGAGAAATGCAGATTCCAACGGATATTGATGATTTGTTGCTAAATTATTATAATACCTAAGTAAGTACTTTGTGGATGGCTTAGTTAATATCAGGCAATTGGCTATCTAACCTTTGAATATTTTTTCAAACATTTGGATTCAAATATATTAGTATATCAAAAGGTTAGGATACTTTAAGAATCTTAATCTAATGGAATTGTCAGTTTTATGTAAATTTTGATAAAATTTTTGAAAATTTAAAGATATTTTGGTTGAGGTAGAGGGTTAAAATACTGATGCAGATAGTAGGTACCTACTGATACATACTTACTTAGATAGGGTTTATTTCCGATTCCTATTTTGGTTGCAAAATATTCGGAATGTTATTTTGCACAGCGTTTATTTTTTTACTGACAGGTCACATTTTCATTACTACTCTTATCAAGGTATATGACTAATAGCAAAAAGTACTCGTAGGCGTAGGTATCTTTCTTTGAATTTTATGCAAAAGTATCACGTTACGAGTATCATTATCTTGTTATTTTTGCTACTTAATATTTACTACACATTTTGCATCAAATGTTTTTTATTTTGAAAATAAAATCTAACTAAATTTCTGAATCTGAAGCTACTCTAAACTTTATATGATTAGATAATTTTTTCTTTTAGCTCATTTTAAGTTTATTTAAGTAATAAAAATAAGTATCTATCTAATACAAAATTCTGTCTTATCTCAACATAAAGATAAGAATACTAATACAGTAATGTACAGTACTTACTACACATTTGGATTTGGATAGAAAAAAAATTAAAATAAATGCTTTTTTGTCAGCATTACATAAGTAAGTATGTAAGTTCACTAACCTTAGAAAAAGGCAAAAAAGTTATGCAACTAATAAAATCTACAAATGTATTTTTTGGCATTATTGCAATAAATATCCTTTAAATTTCCAGTATCAGCCTCGGGTTCATTTTTTTAGATGCAAAATTCAATAGCAATTTTTTTAAGGTACAAATGGACAGTTCAAATATCGAATTGTATATTCGAATTCGAAGTAAAACACCAATTTTTAAAGCACTCATCAAAATATCTTAAGTTTTCTTAAAATTGTTTTAAAATTTTTGAATGATTTTGATACATACAGACATATTAATACCGATTTTTAAAAAATGGTTCATAAATGTTAAAGTATGGAAAAATTCCTAAATTTTCAGAATATTTTATGAAAGGCTTGGATAATAGGCAAGATAAGAAATCATATTTTTGCAAAAAATTTTGAAATGCGAGCTAAAATTCCCATAAGCTATATGACTGAATCTGAGGATGAATCTGAAATCTTTTTATCTTTTTTCAAATCTTAAAGCCAAATAATGATAATGATACATGGGTTTTTTGTACAGTCCGTTATGAACAAAAAAGCCAAAAAAAATTGGGGTTTGTACAATTAGGTAGGTTTTAAATTAATCTCAAATCTTCAACTCTCAACTGATACTTATAATAAATGGGTAAGGTCCTCACTTCCAAAATTTCAGACTTGTCTCAAAACTCAAGCCAAGAAGACGGCATAGACTTTATAAAAACGTGAACGTGATTTAAAATTTTCGACATTTAGCTCTGGGGTGTCGTAATCATGACCTCTTGGGTGTCTTGATTTTTTAAATAATATTTTATCGGTTGTTTTTTCCTTTTGAAAAAAAAATTAGTAGGAAGTAAATACACATATTAAATATGTAAAGTATAAAGTAGTTAGGGATAGGCATTTAGAATTTAGTGAATGAATGCGTAGAGTCATTAAATTTACATAATACTGAAGTTTCAGTAGTAAATTAATATAAATTTTGTCTGTTTTATTATCTCTAGTTATACTAGGGGTCTTATGGCCAGTCTTAATTTTAAATTTTTCAAGTTTTTAATTCATTTTTACTCACATTTTTGTGAAATTTTAGATACTTGATGTTAGTCTAGAGGTCTGCGTACTTAATTTTTTAAATCGCTTAATATCGTATAGCTATATTTTGAAAATATTTAGATACTTTAGGGATTTTAAATCTTCTAATGTATAAAAAGGGTAAAATTTCAGGAAATTTTAGTATACTTTTAATTTCGAAACATGAGTAAATTTATATAGAAATCGACAAAAATCAAAATTTTACTGCTTTTTTATGGCTAAGGTTTAAGATTTTATTCGAAACTTGACTTGCAGATGCGTTTTAACGACCTATTGGGAAAAACAGTATGTAATTTTGCGTGTCTTAATTATATACCTGTAATCTACAAGTTGATTAATAAGTTGTGAAAAATAAAACTGGGAGTGTTATAGGGATATATTCGACGCCTCTTGTTTAGCTTTTTGATTGAAAATTTATTGTTTGCTCAAACTCTATGAAAGTTCCCATTCCTATATATCATAAACTGGGACAATAATCATAAAAGCTCGATTGAGTACATATTCTTCTTTCTATGTAGTTTCTATTTTTTATTTATTTATCCAGCTGTTTCTAAGAATTTGCATAAAGGAAATTTAGATTTAAAAATATTTCATAATTTGGGTCAAAACTATCTAAATTGTCAAAAAATTCATTATATCACGGTAAGTATTTTAAAATTTATTCAAGATTTTGTTTGGACATGTAAATTTTTTGACAATTTTTGAATAGAATCTTGAGCATATGGATACGAACTTGCTGTATGTATATCGGTTAGCTAAATATTTTTTTAAAATTTGTAGGATATTAACTTCTAGAAGCTAGAATCTACTAATATATCTATTACAAATAGCCTTAAAAGTTTTAAAATTTATATTTATGAGTACTTTTATCATTATGATTCCAATTTTATCAAAAAAATGCTCTCAAATATGCATATTTCTAGATAGAAATTAGATTTTAAATAATATAAGTAGAGACAGGCTAAAAAGCATTAAATCAACTGTGTTTTTTTTCAGGTAAATCTAAAACTCAATCACTACATTATTGTGGCATACATAAGTGCAGGTTTTTTCTTGGTGGTTTTGCAGCATTAATAACACATGTAAATTTGTACTGTACTTATTACACAGATACTAGAGAACTGAAACTGAACAGACTGATAAAATTGCCTTGAGGGTCTTTATGAACACTTGTTCAAATTTTGGTCAAATCTACTGATTCAAAGTTAGTTAGATTTTACATTTGTAGAAGCTACAATGGGTGAGGATTTTGTTTGAAATTTACAGATTTTTGAAAACTCCTGGTGGAAATCGAGTTTAGTAAAAAAAAATAATCAGAATTCAGAATGAAGTCTATAATTTTCCTATTTATCCTATGGATTTTTGTACTCGTCGAATGCTCAGGTGGTAGTGATTATTACACTTCAATGTTAGGACTACATAAATTGGCAAAGATTGAGCAAGAAATTGTGGGTCAACTTAAGGAATATGTGAATGAGTTGGAAAATCGGATTGAAAAGGCAAATGCGTAAGTTGTAAAAATTAAATATTCAGGATTTTAGTTTTTACTTAAAGTAGGGTACCTACTTAATACAGTAAAAGGATCTATAAATTCATGATTTGAATTTTTCTAGATATTTAGAAGACTATAGGGAAAGTGTCCTGGGTGGACAAATCGATCCAGAAACTCAGAAATATCAACTTTTGAGAGAACAACCGGCGACTGATATAGAAGTCGGAGAAATGGCTCTGGAAATCAGTTCTCATCCACTGAAAAGCTTCAGATTAGTTAGAAGAATCGCTAAAGAACTTCCAGAAATTGAGAAATTGTTACGAGGGGATTTCGAGAAAAGTAATGCCTAACAAAGAATTTGATTTAAGAAATAAACATCAAAGTTCAGCTTCAAAATAGCCCATATACTCGTAGTATCAAAAAAAAAATTTTTTTTGCAGATTTATTAAGATCAAAAATACAAGTGGCTATTCATAAAATAATTTAAAAAATCTATTTGTATAAAAATTTACAAAATCTAAAACTATTTTCAGCTTTTTGGAGCATTTTTTGTTTGTGTCAATTTAAGCTACATATGCAATGTATACTAATTCACATCTATATAAAATTTCAAAAATCAGATCAGATTTCAAAAATATAACTTTAAAAAAAAAGTTTTGACAAAATTTTGAAATAATTTTTGAAATTTGAAGCAAAAGTCTTGAAAAACTTCAATATTCAATATATTCAATTTCACGATAGCTAAACAAGTTCAAAATTTGCAATATATTGAACTTTACTAGAAATATAATGTAAATATCAATTTTTTTTGTAGATTTGATGAAAAGTTTGGAAAAAACGAGAAAAGGTGTAGTTTTACCTCAAATCGAGGATGTCCGGGGTGCAATCGAAGCACTTTTGAGAATTCAAGATGCTTATGATTTGAATATTGATGACTTTAGTCGAGGTGAATTTGAAGGACTGGAAACATATTCTGGATTGCGGTATTTTGAAGAACCCCATTTTTTAATATAAAAAATTCATAAATATTATATTATGTATTTAGAGCTGTAGATATGTATCAAGTTGGGTTCTATGCTTTGAAGTCTACAATTTACACAAGGGCTATAGAATGTACGTTATTAAGTTACCAAATAAGCAAAAAAATTAATTTTTAATATTTTACGTGTTTTCAGGGCTTGAAAGAGCTTTCATTGCAACAAGTAAAGAAGGTGATACAAGTATAAGTCCTCAAGTAGTTAAAGAGAAACTCGTTGAAGCCATCGAATCGGTAAATTTGAATATATTTTTAAGTATGGTTTCTTCAATTTTGATGGTTTTTATAGCATAATGAAGTTCTGAAAGGAGCTGCAGTTTCAGCCAATTTCCTCAATAATAAATATTTGTTCAGTTCTCCAGTTCATACAAATGGGTCAGATCGAGGTCACAGAGTTCGTGCAATTGCTTTGCAAAAATTTGAGCTTTACCAGAAGGAGAACAATTGGGGAGATTTGACGAATTTTGCAGCTCTCTGTCGTGGTGAAATACTTCAGGTAGGTTTAAAAATATTTAATATAAAAGGGCCTTATGGTTTCTCTTCGTATTATATAACTTAAAAATTAGAATTTGAGTTTAAAATCAAAGCTAAAATCCATAATTCAAATTGATTGTATATCGAAATATTCTCAAAATTTTGACCAAAATCCTTATAAACCCATTTGGTTTGACTTAAAATTAGAATATTTGAAATCTTAATTAATATTTGTCAATTTTTTTAAATTTTTAGCCAAGTGAAGCAACTAAAAATTTGATATGTTGGCTGGAACGAGGTCATCCAAATCTTTTCCTTGCACCTGCAAAAGTAGAAATGCTCCATAAAAATCCTCAAGTTCTACAAATCTACGAACTGATCAGACCTGATCAAATTGACAAAGTCCTAGAATTGACTAGACCTCATTTTGCCAGGGCTCAAGTCCAAGGGAAAGAGAATCTAAATATTAAAGAAGTCTCTTTTGAAAGAACTTCAAGTACAGCCTGGATTGTAGATGATAATTATGAACTTTTAAAAACAATACCGAGAACCTTAGAATATGTTTCTGGATTGAAATTATTCCCGACATCAACAGCTGCTGAAATGATTCAAGTTTCGTCTTATGGAATTGGAGGGCATTATAATCCTCATCATGATAATTTATTCAAAGCTGAATATTTACATACATTATCTCCTGATGAGTTATATCGTGGTGATAGAATTGCAACCATTATGTTTTATGTAAGTACCTATCAAATTTTATAACTTTTTTTATGAATTTAACTCAAAATACCTACTGTAAATTGATATTTTACATGCATCATTAAACTACTTAATATTTCAAGTGAATTATCATTCCAAAGAAAAAATTATTTACCTAAAATCTTGCTATGTACAGATATTATCATTAAATAATCTAATTTTTTTGCAAAAATCGTTCTTTAAACAAGGTTTTAAATTATAAAAAAAGTGCAAAATATCTATTTTTATCTATTTTCTATCTAGAAACTAGAAACCCTTATAAATATGACCATTTAAATTAATTTTTGTAATTTTGCAGCTATCAAATGTTGAAAGAGGTGGTGGAACAGCTTTTCCAAGACTAGGTATTGCAGCTAGACCTGTTAAAGGTTCCGCAATATTTTGGTTCAATCAAAAGCGAAATGGAGATGTTGATCCTTGGGTAAAAAACGATATTTTTTTTCTAAATTTTGTATAATGAATCTAAATTATAAATCTAGTCTTTGCATGGAGGCTGTCCTATAATTTATGGAAACAAAGAAGGTACTAAAATTATCTCCTTTAAATATTATAAAAATTTAATTTTTTGGACTTTTTAGTATTAAACAAATGGATTCGTGCAAATGCTCAAATGTTCACAAGACCATGTTCTCTCAACCGTGACGAATAATTCAAAATCTTAAATAATTTAAATACTAAAATGACACCTATATACCTTAAACTAATCTAGTCAAATCAGTTTCAATTTCAATCACCAAGTATTTTACCAAATAAACCTTTTATTCGATCGAAATCTCAAAATATCACAAATATTATAACTACTTTTACACTTACATACTTACATACATAATAATATAATGCTAAGTGCTATTTAAGGAGTAGCTGTAACTTTTCCAGTTAGTGGAAATCCACATTGTTCAAAAGTTTGTTTAATTTCTTGAACTTCTTTTTGGCTCAGGGATAATAATGGAAGTCTACAATAACCTGGTGATAGTCCCTTCAATTTCATTGCTATAAAACCAAATAAAGTCAAAATCTAGAGTTCTAAAAATTATTGAAAATTTTAAATTACCCGCTTTAGCACCAGCTACTGAATATTTTCTTGTAACCTAACAATATCAGTACATTATAAATCATAATCATAATAGACAGACAAAGTTATGAATTTGGATTTTTTTACCAAATCATTGGGCAACATGAGACGATATTGCAATCTTTTGGCTTCTTGTAATTTCCCTTCTTTGTACAATTTATAAAGTTCACAAATTTCTTCTCCTAAAACATTAGCTAATGTTGCGACTGATCCCACTGAGCCTGAAATGAAAGGTCATGCACTATTTGTCAAAAATTTCAATAAATTCGACAGCTAATCTTACCCATAAGAAATGTAGGCAGAAGATATCCAGCAGACCCACCCAAAACTTGAAAATCTTTTTGTTTTGTAGCCATCATTATTTCAGATATTTTCAAAATCTAAAAATTTCCAAATTAGTAAAACATTTCGACTAATTTTTCAAGTAGGGTACTAATAGAATCCATACATTATTGTCACTATATTTCATTCCAATGATGTTTGGATGATCAGCCAGTTGAATACATACATCCTAAGTACACAAATATGAATTTTTTAAGGTCAAAAATTTCTAATTAGATATTATATGTACCGTGTCCATATCTACTCCACTATAGTAGGGTACATTGTACAGAAGTATTGGTACAGGAGACTTGTCGGCGACTGCTTCATAATGAGCTCGAAGGACTTTACTCTAAAAATCGTGTAAAATTATCTTTAGTTCTAGAATTTAAAATGTAATTTTCTTACATTCATTTGACGACTGTAATAATAAGGAGTGACTATGATTGCAGCATCCATGCCTATCAAAGAAATTTTGATTTAAGGGTATGAATATTAATGCAAAATTAAATAATTTTACCAGTCTCAGCAATCGATTTTGTGATATCAATCGTTTCTTCAGTTCCTTTAAAACCGAAAATTATCATAATTTTAGAAATTTTTAATAAAAAAGTTAATTTTTTCTAATTTACCAACACATCCAGTGCCAGCTATAATAAATGTTCCAGGTCTGGCCATTTCTTTAACTTTGGCTGTGAGATCATACTTTTCCTGGAAGCTCAAAGATACTCCTTCACCATTTGAACTTTCAGACAAATATATTTTTATAAAACAAAAACTCATAATACTCGTAGTTACCCCATCACAACATAGCCAGTAAATGGAAGTTTATTCCAAACTTCGAAATTTTTCTTCAATCTATCAAAGCAAATCGCACCATCCTTGTCAAATGGAGTTATTATTGCTAGAAAATCAAATTTTTGTCAAATTATAATGGTTTTTAAAAATTGAACTTACGAGGTAAAATTCCTGAAAGATCGATACTTTTATTGGCCTTAGAATCAACAGAACTATTTCTTTGAGTAATTTGTACAGAATATTTTGAAAATTTCGAAGAAATCGTGGACACTTTTCTTAAAGATGTCATCATTTCAAATATTTCAAGATAGGGATAAAATTTAAAATACCTTTTATCAAGCCTCTCGATTTTGATTATGTTCTTGAGTGATAGGTACCCTACTTATTTCTTTCATGTTCAAATTATTCAAAACTATAGTGATTTTTATTCTAAAATTGTTCATAATGGAATTTTATTCAAATATATTTAAATTAGGTAATGTACAACTTCTACTTTTTATAACTAGATAATTCAAATTAATGGTAAAGTTAAGATGAGAGATTATGATGATGATTCTGAGATTTTCATTTGAAATATAAAAATCAAATATGTAATCAATCCACTGGAAATCTAAAAAATTAAAAATTTGAAGCATTTTATCAAAAAATCATTTTTATCAACTTACAATTGGTAAAATCTTGTAATTTAATGGTAGGATATTGAATGATTTAAAACTCCAATTCCAGACCATAAGATTTTCGCAAATTTTTTCAATCTACAAGTAAAATATGTAGGTAGGTATTATAAAGTATTTTTTGTAAAATTCGAAATCCCATGATTCAAATGGATTTTTCTTTGTACCTTGCTCAGATACTGAATCTGAAGATTATCTCGTTTGCATCCAATACTTATTTGGGTTTTAGTCAAAAGATCTTTTAGATTTTCTTTACTTTCTTCCATCTAAAAAATGCATCAAAATCTATTCCTTTATTAGATTCATAAAAATACTTGAAAGATTATTACAAGAGTTTCTAAATAATTTCCCAAATGTCCAAAGATTGCAATGAGCATAAAGCAAGATAAGCCTGTCATAAAATTTACAACATTTCTCAAAATAATTAGATGAAAAAATTGAATCAAAACAACGGCAAAATATCCCAATATTAAAAAAAGAATTTTATCAGCCATCGATTCATTCAAAAACCTAAATGATTTTTTAAGTCTTGTTGAAAATTCTACCATTTCTTCAATACTCAAAACTGTTGAAATTTCCTTATCCTCTTTACATTTTTGAGTTAATTGTGTAGTATGATTTGTGATCTCTTCAATCAAGAAATTATAAGCATCAGCTAGTTTAATACTTATCGTATGAACCAAATAAGTTATGGTCAAATGTGAAAAAATGTAAATTTGATCAAATACACCATATATTATAGTATTTGTCAAGCCAATTTTATCAAAAGTTGAATAATATGTAAAAATTTCTTGCCAATTCCAGAAAACAAATCCTACAATTCTTGCCACTATAAATAACCAAATTATAAATTGCCTTCGAGCCAAAAATTTTGGGCATTTTGGTTTAAAATTTTGCTTAAAATGATCAAAATATTCAAGATTCTTTAAAAGTTCTAAGAATTCTCGAGTACTGAACAATGGGCATATCCTCACAGCTAAGAATGTCAAAATCCAAAGATATTCAACAATTTTCTTGACCAATTCTTCGGTTTGGGAATGACTTGAAATTGAAATTTCCGATTCGGCCAAATTCAAATTTAGTTTAAAAATTGAGATTAAAAAATAAGAACTTATGCCAGTTATACATAGAGAATAGATGATTGGGATTGAAACGAGTTTAAATCGAAAATTTGGTGATTTTATCAAAGGTGCTGAAATTGGTAAGACTCCAATAAGCCACATGAATATTAAACAGCATTTTATTAAAAGCATTTTTAAATGACAAAAATCGATTTCGAAATTTAAAATATGGCAAAATGCCTTAAAATATAATTTATTAGATACAAGAATTTGAATACCCTATCTAAATTAATGTTAAAGCAAGACCAATAGAAATAGATGTACCCTACACGTATTAGTCTTGGTTAAAGACTCATGATGATGAGTCAATAATTAATTATTTGCACAAATAGGTAGATATTTGCTTAGATTAATTTTATAATTGTTTCGGAAGGTTATTATTCAAATTGGAATATTTTAATTAAATTTTTTGGCATATAATTAGTACATAGTGAAGGTACCACAATATTTGTAATAATTATAAAGAAATTAAATGATATTTTTTGAAATATTAGCTTGTGCAGCTTCAGAAATGATTGAAGTAACTTGAATTTCAAGTGTGGCACTTCGGCATTTGGCAAAGGTCGATCGAAGATGTTTTATTAGTTTTTTAATACTTGCTCTTTTATTGGAACTGAGAAGTTTCCGAATTTTTTTGATCAGCTCTGTAACTGATTTTTGACATTTTTTCTTGTTTTCCTCTGAAGAGCTTGATTCTGAGGAATCTGAAGATTCGGATGATTCTGAAGATGATGAGTTGGATTCATTGGACTCACTCGAATCGGGTTTTGGACGAATTGTTGATGGTTCAAATGTTGAAATATCCTCGAGGGTAGATGTCTCTGGACTTTCTGTAGTAGAAACTTCTTCGATTGTTGATGTACCTGGAAATTCTGTTGAAACTTCTTCGATTGTGGATGTTTCTGGAAATTCTTCGATTGTTGATGTTTCTGGAATTTCTTCGATTGTTGATGTCTCTGGAATTTCTTCGATTGTTGATGTCTCTGGAATTTCTTCGATTGTTGATGTCTCTGGAAATTCTTCGATTGTTGATGTCTCTGGAAATTCTTCGATTGTTGATGTTTCTGGAAATTCTGTTGAAACTTCTTCGATTGTTGATGTTTCTGGAATTTCTTCGATTGTTGATGTTTCTGGAAATTCTTCGATTGTTGATGTTTCTGGAATTTCTTCGATTGTTGATGTCTCTGGAAATTCTGTTGAAACTTCTTCGAAGGTTGATGTCTCGGGATTTTCAACTAAAGTCGAAGATTCCGGAATTCCAGTAGTAGAAATTTCTGATTCAAATGTCGTAGATTCATTATTCTGCTTTTGTTCGCAAATAACACCAAATCCCACTGATTCAGAACTCATTTTTTGTTTCCAAATACCATTTTTAATAGCAATATAGGTCGGGTTCCTTCCAGTATTCACAATGATAGGTTCATCAAAATTGGAAAAATCTGTCTTATCTCCACTTAAGTCCCAAATAAATTCCTCATTACTACCCATTGGTTTTCTACCTCCAATCCAAAAGGTTTGATCTACATGTATTTCATAAAAAATTAAGAAAAATCAAATATCTAGTTAATAAATGGCTTACCATTTGGAGTATTATTTTGGATAAAATCATTTTCTCCAGCCGAATCAATTCTTAGCATTTGTAGGTCATGTCCCTCACAAATTTTCTTTGCATTTGCCCAATATAACTTCAATCATAATATAATTAATAATCATCTACCTATATAGAAATAGTTACTGATATCTTTTTTGAAATTACCCGATTTCCAAAAAGACTACTCTGATAAAAATAAGTTTTTCCCCAAAATGATCCAATTTCAACTAAAACCGCTTGTGATTCTGAAATTAATTTTTATTTTATTAATTAATCTCATTTTAATTTTTAAACTTTATAATTTATACCTTGTGCATTTATATATGCAAAAAATATTGTAGAAATTAAAAGTATGAACTTGGCCATGATTTTAAAATATTTGTTATATTTGAAATATCAATGATTTGAATTTGAATGTTTTCAATGGATTATATACCATTTTAAAAGGATCTGTATTTGATTTAATTTGGTTTATTTAGTTTACATTTTATGTAATAATATAATAATACATAACATAATTTTTGTATTTGCATTATACATCGGACTCAAGTACACGATCAAGTAGTCATTTTACATTTTTATAAGTAATTTTATATTATAATATAGTAAGCATCAAACTCTTTCTACTATACTTGACTCAAGTAGTAAGAAATGAAATTTAGCAAAATGCAATAATTTTCTATTTTCTAAAAGTAATTATATTCCCAATCCCAATTATTATAATAGGTACTGGATATTTAAATAATTAATTATTAATGTAATCAGGAGGCTTACATTAGGTCAGTAATTCTTTTCCAAATCAAAAAGTTGAAAAATACAACAATTTATACATATATAATAGGTATCCTATTACTATCACTATCGTACAATTAAATGCTAAAATTGCCAAAAAATGACAACTCATTAGTCATTTTTTATCTGCCCATAAGTTTAGGTACCTTTAAATATACATATATGAGTAATGGCAAAATTATACTACATGGAGTTTCAAATAGTAACAGTAAGTAGTACTTTTTAGGATGTTACATTAAATCCGATGATAATTTTAATTATAATTCTAAAAATCTGTACTAACTTTACACAGATTTATTTACAATTTTCCATTCTTTTTTTAAAAAAATTTATTCAAAATTCATAGACTTTTGACATAGGGCTAACATCGATTTTTGACGCAGTATGATTTCTTATTAAAAATCTGAAAAAATATGTATGTTCATAAAATATACATACCTGTAGTAGGTAATTAATTTACTTGTAGGTACATATTTCTTTTCTATATTGCTTTACTATTATCAACAGTCCTAAGTCCTAAAACTCTATACAGTTTAGGTAAAGCATATTATATATAATTGCTAATAAACTGTTTATTTTTTTACAACATAAACTTTTGTCCAGATTCTGGAATTCCAGCTAATCCGTTTACTTAATGCATAAAGTTATAAAAACATCCTTATTTTTGTTAAAAAATCAAACCCTTATTGAATCTTGATCAAAAGCTCAAGGGTATTATATGTATCATTTACCTTTTTTTATTAACATATTATATAGATTTAAATTACAATATAATGTAATGTAGAATGTAAATTAGAAACCTTACTCATAATTATAATTAAAATATAGAAGTAAGAACAGACAAATCAGTAGACACAAGACAGACATGTATGTAACTACTATGTACATGCATTAACTAGGCATTCTGGTTCAATTTACTAATCAGGGATGCATATATGAGAGGAGGAAATTTCTTACAGGATGGTTTTTTTTGGCATAAATAATTTTTTCGCATAAAAT
>JAQIXA010000679.1:0-36595 GCA_034699045.1 Nanhermannia cf. coronata Gr-Ori-00579
TACGGTTCCTGTGACTACATTGAGGAGTTATGATTGCTATAGGTTAGGTTAGGTTAGGGTTGTGGCGAAAAGGTGAACTCACAACTTTACCATTTCACACTTTTTAGTGACTCGCACGGTTCCTGTGACTACATTGAGGAGTTATGATTGTTATAGGTTAGGTTAGGTTTGTGGCGAAAAGGTGGACTGCAATCAGAATTTTGAATTTTTCAAGTTTTTTATTTTTTAACCTTTGACTTTTCAGGTCAATGACCTAGGCCGTGTTGTAGTACTCGTCGAGACCTTTCCAATGATGTGTTAGATTAGTCTCTAGCTCTTTTAGAAACGGAGATACTGAATTTTTAAGATTTCGAAATTTGACCTTTGACCTGTATCTCTGGAACGGGACGAGTGCCCGGAGAAATTATTTCAGATTCGGAACCAGCATAAAAAACTGAGTCGATTGGCTATCTCGGATTTTCATTTTTCCACCGTGGCGTTAAAAAATATTTTCCAAAGAAATTAAAAAATTTTCACCTCGATTTACATAACTTCATTTAGTTATAGTTATGAAGCTTTACTTGCTTATGGATACAAAATTTTAATAAGATATTTTTATTTTATACCTTCTAGTACCTATACCTATACATACCTATTTCACATTTTTGGCAATTTGTTTCAACTACATAGTAAGTATCTACGATAGTAGTAGGTTGGTTATTACCCTTTTCCCCTATATTCTGTACAAGTATACTATTTACACATTCATAGGTAGGTATGCTGAGCTACTTTTTTAACTATTTTTCTGTCCCATTACTTCACGTAAAATTATTGCAATTAGGTTGAGCTGGCGTGTTTTTACCTAAACTACCATACTATGTATTACTCGTAGGTAGCTAATCTAATAATACTGAAATACCTTACACCATTTAATAAAGGGGTTTTCATTTTCTAAGATATTTTCAAAGATATTTTTAAGTAAACACAACATACTGAAGGTATAATAGTAAACACAAGAGCAATTTATGCATTTTTGCTGACTTGTTCTTTCGCTTTCCGCTATTCTGATCCTCCCAAAAAGCGAATTTATGACTTTGTACAGACTCTATACTACTAGTACTATGCGATACTGGTTCAAGTCAAGGTATTTTGAGCAAGAAAAACCTAAATTAAATTAAAGTTTTTCTTTTAAAAAAATCTATTTTTAAACTGTCAAAGTACCTACATATACAGATACTATGAGAATCTCTTCTAAAGTTCTAAGGAGAATTCTAGGTAGATTTAAAGCTCTACTTATAGTTGAATTGACCATTATAATTATATCTACAATTTCACCGTCATATTTTACGGGTTAAATGAGTTGGATCACAAAAGAGAATAATTAATGTCAAAGGTCTAAAAATTTTAGTTAATTGCCCTCCTTCCAGTGAAGAACGATAGAACTGTCCATTAATTTTTCAAAGTACCAGGAATACAAATACTAGTACATCTAAAACAACTTATTAACAAGTAGTTTGAACTCAAAATGAACCAAAGAAAAACCCGCAAACTAACGAACCATACCATAAATATCCAAATACAAGTACTAGTACTGTAATAAGTAGCCGAAATGCCGACTTTTTTCTTATAAAAATCCTCAAAATGTTTGTAGTATAATAAGGGGTGTTCAAGATAGGTCTTGAGAGATTTTGACAAAAAAATAAAGGACAAAAATGAGTAATAAAATTTACACAAGACAAATTTGATGAAGCTTGACTTTTCATCTGTAATGTCTTGCACATTTTTTTGGACCTCTTTATAACATTACTGTCCAATAATTCCTCTTACCTAAACCCTAATACATAGAGGTACATACTGGTAGTACTTATATTAGGGTACAATATCCATAAGTAAGAGCCAGGAAAAAAAATTTCGGTTCCACCTCAAAACCCTGTGGTAGTAATTCAGGGCAAATTACTTCAAGTATTTATGGCTAGTAGTAGAAAATAATAATAAATATATCGTTAGACTAGGTACTTTGTATCTTATACTTACTTTTTGTACTTTTTGTACTTTTTCAAGTGGGCGTGCCAGTACTCGTATAGAGTACATAGCAATACAGGGTATTTTATATTTTATTTGTATAATGGATATTAACTATGAAGAATGATGATGGCCATTTCACCAGAGGTTGAATGGACCATCTAGATTATGTTTTGGGTGCTTTTTTTTCAAACAATTTTTGCATAACTGTTCGATTAAGATTAGACCTCTTTGAGTATTATGTACTACATATAGTAGAGCTATTATGAATTGTGTCCAAGAGTAGAGGAGAATTTTTGGAAAAAGCTTTTGGCTACTACAAGTGTACTTTCAAGTAAGTATTTTAAGTATTAAGCATTCTTTGGACCGGAAGCAAAATACATTTAATTTTATCCTTATAATGTACTGTGTAATGGAGGTATAATATAATAAAATATTTCTCTCAAAAGAACAACCTCTAGGATCCATTAAAGCGTAAATCTCCGCTTAAACACTCTATGGAGATTTATTAACATAATGGGAAGAATAATCTATCGCCAACTTTACCATCTATCAGTATATGTACTGTAGACTGTAATGTACCCCGTACTTATATAAATTCTAGGTACCTACTAGTGGCTTTGTGCTTTTTGCCCTTTATCTAATACTCTGGACCATGATCATCAGGATCCTAAGTATCCCTAAAATGCAATGCAAAATTCGTATTTTTCAGAAACTCGGTTATATCTCAAAAGCCAAAGAACACAAAAAGACAAAAATTTTGATACTCTGATTTTGACATAGTCATAGTCAATATAACCTTATAATCCAAAAATGGAAGACGAAAGAGAGAGGTTATAAATGTGTATGCCAAATTTGGAGTCAATCAGAGCAACAAATTTTGAGTATTTGTGGACCATAGGCAAAAAAATCACAGACAAAATTTAGGAAGAAAATGTATAAGAGATATATAATAACAATCTAACTTGATTTATCATTAGTGTAAATAAAGGTAGTTTTAGGTTCAAATAAAATAATTAGCAGTATATACAGAGTATCTTCCTAAAAAAATTTGATACTTTAAAATTTTACTAGGCAGCTATATTTTTATGGAGATTCTGTAGGTTTTTTGAATCGGCCATGACCAAGTATCCGTATTAGGAATATTTATTATAGTAGCAAAAAGTGTAATGTAATACAGGAGAGTGCTTTTCTCGAGTTTTCTGGACAACAAAAGGGCCAAGTCTGTCTGTTTGAGGGCCAACGGATTATTATCAAGTTGACATCCTCATATTCTTATTTACTTTTACCATACTTACTAGTTTGTGAGTCTACTATAGAAAGCTTTATCTTTCCAAAAATCTTCTTATCCATAAACTTTCTCCAGTTTTTCCAGCTAAAAAGGCAATTGTTCAGCTCAAAAAGTAAAATTTTACTTGAACGCCCATATACTCCAGTACTCGTATTATAGGCTCGAATGTCTCTCTCTCATAAAGAAAAGTCCATAAGTTTTAAGATGAGAAAGATGAACTATAGATGAAAGGCCACTTAGCATTAGAGACTGGGCAAAAAGAGACATTTTCAGGTATTGTCTGAACTAATCTTAATTGATGCGGATACCATCAGTTTGGTCAATCCATCATTTCTCAACTTGACAACAAAGTACAATACTTGAAGATAACTTGACTTTCAAAGCCTAACTAGCACTACTAATAGTCATCAGTAGATACTACTTACTAGGTATTATTTATATAGACTTCATAATAACTTGTGTATTTTTCATTGAACCTTTCTGTTCTATTTTATCATCATTATTTTCATATACAGTTAACTTTCTCTATAAACGTCATCCTTTCAATCTAATGCAAAAATCGCTAAGAATTTTCTGTTTTTAGTTTTCCAAATCTTCAAGTTAAACAGCCCACATAAAGTATCTATAAAGTAGTTCTTAATGAACTTCTTACATAAAGTAGTTCTTAATGAACTTCTTACATAAAGTAGTTCTTAATGGATAAGGTTAATGAAAAGGATTACGTTATAGAGAAAGTACACTATATACTAGGTATGTTTACTGATATTAAAACTTTTCCCCTGTTTTCTGAGTAAGTAATAACAACAAACTAATCATCCGATTTGACGCTCATTCTATATGAAACATATTGAAAGGGAAATGGAAACAAAGCTTGTCAGCCTCAAGTATCTAGTATATATCTAGGATAGAAATAATCTCCTAAATTAATGATACTTACCTAACTAAAGTATTACACAAGTTAGATATTGACAGAGAATTTCCTTTTTTTATTAAGTTTCTTAAGTATCTTGTATCTCAAAATCGATCAGTCAAATCCTGAATCATCCTAAAGTAGCAGACTTTAGGTATTGAAAAACTTTACCTGAAACTTTTTTTACCCCCCTAAAATTCTAAAATGCCAGTAATCAAATTATAAACAAATATCCTTGAAGCAATTTAGAAATTCTCAAAATCCTAAATCTATATTATCTATTAGGTAAGTACCTACTTTTAGCATACTTTATGAAACCTTACAAATTAATCAAATTTTTTTTTGGCATTTCCTCAGCATCAAAATCCCTTAAGGCTAAAGATAAAATCTCTCGAGTTCATAAAGTATGGTATAATAAATGTAATCTTATCACAGGAATAATAATATTAAATTGGATATGTAAAAAGTATGAATAAAAAATCTCATATTATAATCATTATCAGCTATTCAAGTATAGATAGTACAACTTGTGACTTTTACAACATTTGCTCACGAAAATAGTAAAAAAATATTTTTACATTCGCTCGGTATCAGCTTGGTTGAATACAAAAATTACACACAATAATCTACAGGCTCAATTTTACTATTTTGCCAGGATTTTTTTAACATTTCCAGCCAGGATAAGTAAATTTCTATTCGGTTTACTTTTACAAGTAAACCGATCTTAAAATCAGATGCAAAAGTACAAAATGCTTCTAAAAACTGTCCTAAATCACCTTAATTACCTTATCAAGTAGTTAGACCTATGAAATAGAAATGCAAAATGATCTTTTCAAGTGTCTTATTTCGAGATATTAAGCTTTAAAATCTCAATTAAATCTCTTAAAATCCATTTTAAATGAATTTCGACCAAAATTTGGGAATTTTTTTGAAGTAGGTTGAAGTAGGTTGAAGTAAATTTGAATTTGAGAATTGAAGTACTGTTAGGTTGCTTCGATGTTTAAGCTTAGTTTGAACTTTTTACTCGTAAAATGATTTGCTCACTAAATAGTCTGGTTACTTACTATTATCAGTATCAGTAGTACTTTTAGTATAGTACCTAGATACTTTTTGAACAACCTCTTGTAAAGGGTAACAATCCTAAGAAACCTTTTTTTCCTTGAAAAAAAAAGTAATTTTGTTAAAAAAATTTCTTTGTCCTCGTACTTCGTACCCGTATCTGGTCCTATTGTATCTACATAATAGTAAGTAGGTATATAATTTTTGTATAAAATAAATAGTCAACTATGTATGTACCTAAGTATGTAGGATAGTAAATACAAGTTTTGTCTTTCTTCTACATACTACTACTTGTTCTTGTACAACTACTTTTAAACAACACTTGAAATAATCTGATATTTTATTGCTTAGATTTTTCATTCTTCTCCCCTTATACATATACATACACTTATATTATCCTACTTCCTTTTTTTTCGTTCTTTATTTTACTTTTACTCACTCACCAAAAGCGCACTTGAGCGTTTTTTCCGTTTCTTATTATATCTTACAAATATCTCATACAGGGTACTTACTACAGTAGGTACTACACTAGTACCAGTACTGGTAAGTACTAAAAGAAAAAAATATTACATCAAGACAATGGGTTTTCTTGTACTAGTACTGAAATGATATGATAAGATACAAAGAATATGATACACGGATGATTTTTGTAGAAGAAATACTTATTATTATACTTTATCCTTTTATGACTTGGACCATTTCATTTTTAGACTTTTTCAATTTCGAAAATTTTATACTGTAGGATACTCTACTATAGTAGGTAGTTAGGTGTAGTAGTACAGTACTTATATCCTATACTAATTCAATATCAAATCTGGAATCGAAAATCGCAACTTTTGCAAATCTCATGGCTAATAAAGTACATATTTCTAGATTTTTCTGAGATTTTTATTTCGATTTTTTATCATTTTTGCCTTTAATATGTCAGATATTGAAGTTTCAAGAAATCTTGAGAAAACTTTGAATTTGAAAGTCAAAGTTTACTAATCTTATATAGACCTGTAGATACTCGTACCTTCCTATAGGTAGGTAGTTTACTAAAAATTAGCTTGTAGTTTAGAAATATGTACACAGTTGGTATGTATGTATATGTAACTGTTGCTTTAAAACTTGTGAATATTTGAATGTTTGAGTATTGAGTGGGAAATAATATTAAATTATGAAGTTTTCCACAATTTCTTCAATCTCAAGAGAGAAATTAGGAGGGAAAAACTCATCACAATTTTCAAAGACTCACTTGAACTCTAAAGTACACACTCATTAGGCCAATTTGACTGGGTAAAATCAAGTTTGATGATATTTAATATTGAGTAGGCAAAACACTGTATACTTATATATGTAGGTATACTATTGCCAGAGAAAGTTAGAAAATTTCCAAGAGTTTTCAAGTCCCAGGGTGAGGCTAAAACTCCCTAATAAATAAAGTATAAACTTTATGACCTTTTGTCTGATTTTGATTTACTAAACTTAAAGTACCTAAGTACTAGTATACATACAGTATAAGTACCAATAAGTACTAGTACCTATTCAGAAAATCCACAAAATGGTCTAAATACCCCATTTTTATCCTCTTAAATTTACATAAAATTGCATCTGAATGATGTATTTCCAAGTCTGATGTAATTCAGGAGCTTCTTTTCCCATTGTAAGAAAGCAATTTTTATGATTTTTTACATGTGTAAATAACATACTTGTATAAATTGTAGAACTACATATACTACTAAAAGTATCTAAGGATAAGTACATGATTGGACATGAGAACTTGTAGAAAAAGATCATAATTCAGAATCAGAGTTTTGAGCCAAAATACATTGTGACAATAAGATACAAAAAGTAGCCTTATGATATTACATATGTATGTATTTCAAATGGACTATAAAATAAATTGTCTCTCATTCTTATGTACATAAATAGAAGAAATTTCAGAGCAAAATATAAAAAAATTTGTAGAAAATGCACCCTTGTCCTTTCAACTAAGATACTTTTACTTATACTAGTACTGCTATTAGTATTATACGCCTACTTTACTCAATTTTGACTTTTTCATAAAAAGCAATGCCAACAAATTTGAAAATTTATTTAGGCATAAGATATGGAGAGAGATATTTTGTAGTATTATGCAATTTCAGATTGTTTATTATTACCCAAATAAATATAGTTTTAAGAATCTTTTTTTGCAAAAAACAAGCAGTTAAGCTTAAGTGAGCAATCTTACTTAACTTTATTTCTTTTTTTTTGGACTTGTACAGGAATCAGGAATGAGAGTACTTATAGAAGGTTAAAGGTATCTATATATATTCAAACTAGTACAATATTTGCGATTTAAATAGTATTTAGAACTGTATTAGCGGTATTTTAGAAGGACCAACTTGTGTCCTTTATCTTCGTTTAAGAAATTCATGTCCCCATATAGAATTTAGGTACAAAAAGGCAGAAGGAATCTTTCTACAGGGGGGAAATACTTTATACTTTGATAGATATAGAGGAGGCGGTAAAATCGAATAAAAAAAGACAATAATAACTCGAAAAGTTACTAAAATTATGTATTTAGAAAGCCTAGTACAAACACAAAATGTCAAACTAAATTTTCTAATTTCCATCATAGATCAACTTGCAACTTTTTTATAAGGATTTTGCTCAATTTGGTCAAAAATAGTCGATAAAGGCTTTTAAAATTGATTTAATTCTTTTGAAGATCTGCTTTATAGAATAGATTGCTAGATTTTTTTAAGACTCTACAAAAGTTCCTGGCGGCGCGAGTTCCTGGCGGGGCTGTATAAGCCTATCTAATTTAACCTAACCTAACCTAACTGAAATCATACTATCCCACCCTAGATGACATTCCACAAAAAAACCGGGTCCAAACCAAAAAAACGACCCGCTAATACCCTATATAGGTCCGCCAGGAACACCACACCGCCAGGAATCCGCTCATCACCTTTTTTAACCTTGAAATTTCAGTCTTTTCGCTTATAAGTGTCATGTCATAAGTGTCTGTCTGTATTGATATTTTTGAATTTTTTTTTGAATTTTAAAAAGTACCTAAATCACATATATTGACTAAATTATTATGCCATACTCTTACAAGAATTTTGAGAATTTACTACTAGTAATTCTATGAATATAGGTTTGAAATTTTCCTAAATATACTTGGACTATAATAGTTTCAACGAATTTTTTTGAATAAAAATTTTCAAAATTTTGTACAAAATTTAAATGCATGACATATTAAAATTGATTACAAAGATCTTGGGTACTTTTGAAATAATCTGTTTTTAGATTTAATTTTAGATATCTTGTTTAAAATAGTGACTCGCATAAGAATATTGAAAATTTTAAAAAATTTCATAAACCACTTCCTAATTCTATGATTGAAGGTCTAAAATTTTCATTTTATTGGTACTTGTACATAAGTAGGGCAGTTATATAGCTGCCTACATAAGTACAAGTGCATAAGTAGGGTACATAAGAGAAGTGCAATTTAATAGGTCAAGGTCTGATTTTGAATCTAAATTTTCAAAATACGATTATGTTGTAATTTGTTGTAATTTTTGATACTTTATCTTTGGACCAAATTTCAGCCAAACTTGAGAAAAAATAGTAAATTCTAAATTTGTTTGCAAGCTATAAATTACACACGTAAATAGAATCTAGTTTCCCAGCTTATTCGCTCATGTATTGAAAAAAGTTCTACTTTTTGCCTATTTAAATGTACGTTTAACCTCTCCACTTTGACTTTTGACTTCCCTCCTACTTTTTCTACTACAGATCGAAAAAGCCCTACAAAAACTGATTCTTTTTCCTGTAATATATTTATACATGGATAATGTATAGGTATATAAACAATCTTATTACAGTACGAGTATTCTCCTTTTTTTGAATCAAGAAATTACAAATTATTGTGAAGCCAATTCATCTTGTTGAGATCAAGACATCGGGTTTGATAAAGACTTTTATTTTGCGAAGGCTCATTTGCATGCGAATTATCCCCGCCCAAGAACCTTAGCTTTACCGACAAATACATATTATTATAATCCATCTAAAACTTCCACTTTTTTTGGGGAAAAAAACTACCCGAAGGCTACAAAAAGTATAATACAACAAAGAATTCGAATGGAAAGTAGAATTGTTATCATTCTAGGTCTAAATTTTGGTACTACTAGTACGAGTATTAGCAGTTTACCTAATAAGTAAGTAATAAACTAAAATTCAACTATCTGAAAAAGTACAAAAGTAGAAAAACAATATACATAAGTTGTGTTCTAAGACCATTTTTCGAGTTTTCCAGGGCACATTTGGCAATTAAATCTTAGCTGCTAGTACAGTACTACATACAGATAGTAGCAAGTAAAGATACTCAAAGTCAAAAAAAGTCTTTCACTCAAAATACTAATTTGATCTTAATTCGAGATTTGTGCAAAATTTTTGCAAAATTTTTCAACTTTGGCTTCAATAATGTCTATTCTTTTTCCTCAGTCCTCACGTCAAATCTGAGGAAAGGGATATTTGACTGTCTAAATTTTTATTTAAAGATGATAATAAATGTGAAGTTTTTTGATAATTTTTTTTGGACAATTGAATCCCATTGCTTGATAAGGCTAATAACTAATGTGAACTTTCTTTAGACTAAATTTAAGTCTAAGATTCTGGAAAAAGTTGAGGGTAAAAATGAGAGAAAAAAAATCCTCACTTGGTTTCTAGTCAAACTAGGCAATTGCAAACACAATTGAGAGACGATCAACCGCAAATTACCCAGATGACAAAAAAGTTTCTTTTTCGGTAGTAGTAGTACATAAGCGTAGAAAGCAAAACTTTCTTTTTTTTGAGCTTCTTTCGACCAAACTTGGCGATTAGAAATTACTTTCGGTCAACATTTAATTGTCTTTTATTTCTCTATCTGCTGGTATATATTACTATATAGTGTAGTATATGCATCTAGTTTGAGTACATTTTAACTCTTATTCATCTAATATCAATTATTTGAAACCCCCTATAGAGCTATATAAATAGCACTCTGAGCACGTAGTGATCGTAAAATTGAAGTAAAATACAAAACGGAAATAAATACAAAAGTAGGAGATTTTGAATACAATAATACTTGTAGTACTCATAGAATAGTACAATAAGTGTTTGCAAATTGGCTGAAATAATCATTCAAGTACTCGAATTCAAATTTTCCAAAGTCCGGACGTTGGTCAGCCTCCTATGGGGTAGAGATATTGGCATTTTGTGAAATAATTCGAAGCTGAATTAAAACCATTAAGTAAATCTCCCCTGTACTTGCATAGTATATAGGCTACACACGTAGATAGTATGTACTTATACTTATCCTCAGACGGTCAACAGCTTGGCAGAATGACGAATGATGAAATAATCATCATCTCCTCAAATCCAAATCTCAATTGTGAAGTTCAGGATGCTTTCAATTAAGACTTTCTACACCATTAAATTTCATCCAGTTTTACTGATATTTCATTTCATTCTACTTGAAAAACTCCAAATTTGACTAACGTTAAAACTAAATGTCTCTATCTACCCCATACTTCCGAAAATCATGAGAAAGTCACCTTTTTACACACAAAATATTTCAAGTTCAAATAAATCCTTATCGAAGTCTATTTTTATTTAGCCAAAATTATCAAAACTTTATCAAAATAATCAAATTATCAAAATCTCAAAACTATAAAAAGTACATTCCTTATTAAGGAGACTAAGGATAAGGATCCTAAATTATTTCAAGACTTTAAAATAATTTTGAAATTTTTTGGATTTTTGAATTGAGTAAACAGTCCAGGTTTTCGAATCTTATATCAGTACTTAAGTACTTAGGTAAGGTACATGCATTTCAGGTCCAAGTTCAATTCTCAATTTTGAAAAAAGTTTCATTTAATTCGATTCGGGTAGGAGAAGTAGGAGTCAAAGCCATAAATAAACATTGGACCGAGAGACTGGGACTGATCTCTGAATTGGGCTGGTTGACGGATTGCGAGTTTC
The DNA here is from genome assembly GCA_034699045.1 of Nanhermannia cf. coronata Gr-Ori-00579. NCBI lineage: Eukaryota > Metazoa > Arthropoda > Arachnida > Sarcoptiformes > Nanhermanniidae > Nanhermannia > Nanhermannia cf. coronata Gr-Ori-00579. The sequence continues at coordinate 11,256 of JAQIXA010000679.1, forward strand.
AAAAAAAGAGATAAGAAGTGCTCCTGTATAGTACCAACAATAATACTAGTCTTTTTATTCCAATTCCAGATTTAATTTCCTTGAACTTTTTCTTTAACCAATTTACAATCTTCATATCTAAATATAGTACTATATCAGTTATATAATTCTTATAGATACTTAAATATAAGTAAGAGACAATAATTTGTATACGCAATTGTAATGAACAAAGTTTAGATAAGAAAAGAAGAAAAAAAAAGTCCAATTGAATTGCCAATTGTGAGTTTAATCTTTATTCTTGAGCTACAGTATATAAGGCGGTATTTTATCCAATCCTAATTCTAAATACAGAAGTTGATGATTAAGATTTTGAATAAAATGAATTAGAATTAAACAAGTTGAGAGAAAAAAAAACCATCATCAAAAAGAAACCGTAGGGTATAGAATTAGGAAACAAATTTAAAAAGATGGTACAAAATCACTCGTAGGGGAATCTACAAGCTCGCAAGTATACACTTTTATATTCAAGAAGTAAATAAGTAAGAAATAATTGGACTCGTAGACTCGTAGAAGTTGATCTCAAGTTGAAAAATCTCTCAAAGGATTTGAAAGTTAGTTTAAAAAAAGAGAATGAGTTTTTTTGTACACGGACTATTTACATTGGACACTAATTTCAGAGAGCTTCTTATTTATTTAATTAAGATTTTGACAAGTTTATGAGAATTTTTCTAACCTAACCTAACTATACAGTAGTAGGGTATTTTATATTCCTTCGACCATTATTATCAGTAGATAGATACACAAATACAAAGTTAAATACCGAATCATTTTCAAGGTTAATTTTTAAAAATTGAAAACATAATCATTTTCAAAAAGCATAAAGTGTTAGATTCTTATGCTTATGATTAGTATTACAGATATGTTTTATGAAGTTCACATGGGTTTTATTTGAAATCAAAAATTTGTCAAATTATCCAAAAATACTAAATTTTACATTTTCTGAAATAGGAAATCTAGCCTTGCAATCTTTGAATTTAAAAAGTCAGAAAATTGATAAATGAAATGAAAAATTTCCTTAAACCTGAACCTTTTTAAAGCATTTTAGATTTGAGAAATTTATTTTCAAAATACGAGCAAATGGCTTTTGAGTATATGTCATTTGAGACAAGTTTTTTAGGTAAAATTTTTAGATTTTTGATTGCTAAAAATACCTAAAAAGTTCTACAATTTTGCTGAATAATAGCCAGAGAAAGATTGGAAAGATCGTGTTATTTTTTCGAGTGTGCTTGCACCATCTCACTGAAACCGGGTAAAGCGCCTTTTGAAAATACCCGGGTATTTCTCTTGTTGTTGACTGGATTCAATTAAATTCAAGTAGTAGTAGTAGTACATAGTTTTAGTAGAGAATCCTATCTGTATTCTAGGTTGATATGAAGCTTAAATACCTCCATTGAATTTTAACTAGGATATCTCCCCTACCTTTGCATTTATTACTAAACTATGGTATTAGGTAAGTCTAGGTACTTTACCAACTCATGAATCACCCAAAAAAAGCCTAGTATATGTAGGTAGTAGGTACACTTTCTGTCTGTGACTTTTCTTGTTAATGAGATCATGATAAGCCCGAACTCATTAAGGTGTGAGTCAAAACCTTCAGTGAGAGAACACACCGGAATTTAACTTTCCAAAAACTTTCCAGAACTCTCTGAATTTCAGAATGAGATTCCTATCTTTAAAACAGCTCTAAATGAGAAAAACCCCACAACTTCTTACATTTATACTACTGGTTCTACTGATACTACTACTACTACTAGTAGTACTTATCTGCCCTTTCAGTTTTCAGTTCAGGACTCAGGACCTGACAATAGGGACCAGAGAACCAGCCAGAGACTTATGCACAAAATGTAATTGACTAAAATAAGTAAAAGGAAATCGAATTGAACCTTAAAAAATTAAGAACCAGTAAAGGAACACGGAAGTCTATAAATTGTTCATTATTAGAAGTTCCATTTTTTCCAATTATTTTTCCACATTTTCCAATGTGGAAAACGGTTCCAATGTGGAAAATGTGGAAAATGTGGAAATTTGGAAAAAATTGGAAATTGGAAAATTTTTTCCAATTAAAAAATTCTCAATTTTAATCATTTTGTGTGTTTTAAAGACACAGCCAGTTATCTACTTTTTCAGTATACTCGTATTGTAAAGCTACCTCTAATCTTACGATTAGTCTAACTAATCCCAAGATTGATAACTATTTTAGATCTAGTGAAATTTAGATCTTGAAAGCTCAAAAATGTCTCTAAAATGAACGAGATTTTTTGCTAAAACAATTGAAAATTATAGGTAGATAATTGAAATTCTTGGATTTGAGCTTACCTATTATTTGAAAAAAAAGTTATTTGAATAAAGGTTTGTTTACTTGTACTTTTTTAGTAGGAAAGTAAGAAAAAGTAAAAACCAATTTCAAGTAAAATACGATAAATTCTAGGATATATTTACCTGCTGCCCTTTTCTTCTATACTTGTGTAGTAATATCTAATATAAGGATACTTTTCCTTTATTTAAGTCTAATTCTAATCTGGTTCTGCAAGAAAAGCAATGAAATCTTTGCCGGAAATAAAATACCAATCCAATGTACTGAATTTACCCCTCTAATCAAAATGAGAATCTCCTCTGGAGTAGAAGACAGAAAGACAGGCAAGCTAACTACCAGTATAGTACTTGTACAGTATAGTTCTACGGTAAAAGAAAAGCTTTTGTCTTGACTTCAATCTGAAATTAAACCTTTCCACTGATTCTGATTCAGATTGTACAATTTGATAAAACCAACTGTACTCATCTTTTAGAAACAGAGAAATTCAACTATCTATAAGTAGAAATTGTATGACCAGAACCTGAGTCATAAAACTGAGAATTCAGACGATCAGATCCAGAGATCTGTTTATATTATCCCAGTATTTTCAATTACCTACCAGGACCAAAATATTAGGTAGTACAGATACGACTAGTACATAGTCATAAAGGTCATTTCATGGGAATGTACTAGAAGTTCTGATCTCACAAAAATTTCCCAACTTTAGTAGTACCCTATAGCTAACATATGACATGTGTAATGTAAATGTTTATCTCTTATATTTTAAGATGAGCCTACTTGTACTCGTATAACCTGAAGTATCCAGAGATTCAAAGTCAAGTGTAAAAATCCCATCTGTAATTTAGTTCATTTAACTCTACACTCTACACACTTGCTGTTTTAATCATCAAAAAATAATTTGAAATGAGAATGCTACGTGCATATTAGGTAAGTACTTTAGAGGTTGAATGAACCAAAGCAAAACTAAATGGTACAGATAATAAAATACAGATATACACTACACTACAGCAAGGTATATGAAACATTTTTTATCAGAGCTAAGAGCTAACAGACTCACAAAAAGTTTTCATTTTTACTTATAGAAATATATAGTACTAGTACAAGTGCATTTCTTATTATGTTTGTATGACTATGACTAAAGGGAGAATATTAGTATGTAGGTAGGTAGGGTAGTATTTGAAGATGAGCTTTAAATACATTTTTTATACGAAAGCTACAGTTGGGGGAGTTTAGATAGGATATTTAAAACCTTTTTATTTTTACAGATAGATAGAAAACAGACACCTTCTTTACACTTTTTTCGGCTCTTTTTACTATGAGAATATTCTGTATTATCTGTATGTACTGTCATTTAGTCAATTAAAAAATAGTTCTTTAACTATTCTAAGAATACCATAAGTAGATTTAAATACCAGAAAATTTAATTTTAAGAATTTCCTTTGTAAATCTAGAACATTTGGCTTAAATAAAATCAGGATTAGACCAGAAACGAAAGTCTAATTATAATTAAAAATCAGAATTATTACATTAATGTACTTTTAAGGTCAATTTTTAGACATTTAGGTAATCAGATGATAATGATTAGGCATTTGAGCAAAATCTGTTTCTGTTTAGGCAAGTTAAGTATTTATTTAAGCTTTTATTTTTGACATTTTTGTAATTCGATCAAATGCTAGGATATACTAATACAGCTACACTGATAGTCGATAGTATGTTAGGTATTAAAATGATAAAAGTGAAAAATGATAATGATTTTGAGGCTAGTGAGTAGGAAAAAAATCATTTAAGAGAAAGATGTTCTGGGTCTGAACCTGTTATTCGATAGTTTGGAAATTGATGAATAATATTCTCCAATATCCCCTAGCTGGCTGTAAAATATGTACCTAAGGTACATATTATGCCAGTACTGCTGATATTCGTGTTAGTAAAGGGGAAAATGGGCTCTAGTGGGCTCATCATCATTAATAGACGCAGTTTGCGAGATACTTTTGAGCTCGTTATCTTTTCCGCATTCGAAAAATACCTTAATGAGGTAATTTCAACTTCATATTATTATCATACACTTCTACCTTACACCTTATGCTAGTTTTAGTTAGTACTATATTATATTATACTGTACTATGTATATATAGTATCTTAAGGTAGCTATTACTTTTGAAAACTTTCAAATTCAATGTGGTTTGGGTCTTGTAATTTAAGATTTATTGAGGAAGGTGACTTTATTGCCTACACTTTCTTACTCAGAAATCATCGAGGCAATTGGCATTCAAGCACAGATGTATTACTTATACCATACCAAGTAAAGATACACTTTCTCCATTAAAATTCAAAATACTTCTTTCAAAATTCCTTTAAAAATATAGCAGGAATATAAGGCAATTCTTATTACTAGAACAGGTTTTCTCAAATAAAAAAATAATTAGCTAGTATCCTCGGAAATAACTACCTAATTAGTTAAAAAATCAAGAATATTTCTGCTTGATTACTAAAAAACGGTAATCAAATTTTTAGAAAATCTTAATTTGAAAATTTTTAAAAATATTTGAGAATCCCTTGTTAGATTTAGATAGCCATATGTAGGACATTTTATCAGTCCTTGTAGTATTTTGATTTGATAAACTTGGATTCTAAGGATATATTTACTTGTAAGGGTAAGGTATATGGAAATTACCTTATAGGATGGATGTGATCTAATATTATGTGAAGTGATTTGTAAAGTACCTTAAGGTACTATTATATTAGCTAGGTAGATATCTTTTTTTTACTGAGGTTTAAAGGGGAGAATTTTTTATTTGGATTTTATTTAGTGGGTGAGAATTGTAGAGGGAGAGTTTAACCGAGAAATCTCGATCCGGTAAAAAAGGTATAAAAAAGTATACTAGTAAATTTACCTAGTTATTTGTATCAGTATAATACTCGTACTCGTATGTATACGTATTAGGATAGGTAATAGGTAGGCAAAAAGTGAAAAAAAAATTGGGGATTTCAGATATTTCATTGGCATTGGCAATGCTCGGCTCGATGAGGCTTTTGAGCAAATCTCTTGAGATTCACTTTGTACTTTACTTTTGGTACTTTTTTTTGGCTTCCCTTCTGTTCTCAAATGTTCATGTTCTAATGAATATTTTAGGCCAAATGTTCAGTCTGATGTGTCGTTAACACATTTGCTCTCAATTATTTATATAATTCTAGTACTACAGTAAGTAGTGGTAGTTATTCCAAAGTAAACAAGACACTCATTTTATTGCAAATCTTGGACAAATCCGAACAAATAAGGTACTTATGTGAAAGATTTTTAAAGAGAAATTCACACTGTTATGATAATCTTTTTTCTACTTAAGTTTTAGGTTTACAGGTATACATAAGGTTGTTCATGACATGACTCATGTCTAGTATAGTATAAAATTTAGCATGAAGTATCAAATATTGATACATGTAACCTACCAATTATAGATGTGTAATAGGTACCTACAGTATAATGATTACTGGTCGTAATAGGAACTGACCTTTAGGCAATTAGGGAACATATTTTATCAAAAAAAATTAATAACTAGAGGTAGTGACACTGATAAACGTACCTACCTATTTGTAGTGTACCTACCATATTCGATTCGAATTCGATTGTATTTGTAAGTTTAAAAATACTAAAAATTTAGTATGCCTACTCATATAGGGTAGAAACTATTTTCCGTTCAAATTCCCATAAGGCTTCGGAAATCCCTTAGGAAGCAATCAGTTCAAATTTCGAATTTCAGACTGCTTTGTAAAGTCCAAAAAGTCCATGTCCCTGAAATCCCTGATTGGATGACCAAGGTGCAGATGCATAGATGGAGTAAAATCCGGGTAAAATTTCCCCCATTACATACCTACATTTCAATCTCATCTCTTGAGATTACTTTACCATACCATACCATGTGCATTATAAATAGTCTCTGCTAACAAACTGTATACTGACAGACAGTTTGGTGTTCACTATTTTATTTTTAAGTATGGAAAAAGTGGGCGAACAAATAAAAACTTCAAGACAGATATTTTATTATGCGTGTGTTTATAAAGAGGAGAAATAATGGAAATTTCCAATGAATTCAATTTACCCTTAGTTGAGTTGAGGGGGGCTGAGAGATTTACCTTTCATTTCAGTGTACATTTTATGCCAATAATTTTATGGATTTAAGCGTAGTAAAATAATACAGAAAGATATGTAGGTATTAGTAGGTAGAGTTGAAAATAATCTGATTACGATTCATGACATTTCCCCTTGCAAATTAATGTGAATTGGACGAGATCCAATGTAATATATTTTATACCTATTTCTATTAGTAGGTAAGGTATATGAGGAAAACAAAATAGCTTTTTTAAGCTCAGATCTACCTACCTATCTAAACTACTACATACACCCACCTTAGTGTCAATGTAAATATTCTGGTACAAGGTATCTAATAAGTATAGCCCAAGTTATAAGACAAATAGATATAAATAAACTTTCGAAAACAAAGGATCTATAAAAAAATTTTAAGGTAATTTTGAGTTGTGAAATTCATTTTTGTAATTAATTAGCTTTATTTATTTTTTTACGAAAAGTTAAATTTTTGAATGAATGAATTTTATTTAAAAATGTACTTTTGAAAGACTCTATGTACTCGTATACCTTAAAGGTAAATGAAAGCTTTACAGTTACTTTTACAGTTTTTCGCAATTCAACAAGAGCCAAGTTACATTTGGTTTATATTATTTTACCCTCGGATTCCATCCATCTTGAACCATCGTATTAGGTATAGGTATAGGTATTATACGTACATACGATGTGTATATATCCTATCAGTAGAAAAGCAAGGTATTTGATATACAAAGTCTAAAATATCTGGAAAACAGATAAAATGATCTTTTTCGAGTATTCCCTACCTATTTTAGGTACACTTATTTTGGTACGAGTTTAGGGGGCATTTGAGCTTGACTATGATTCCTAGTACTTGATAAAGTCAATTCGAGGCAATTTGAGCCACTTATCTACATACATGGTATACTGTTTTAAAATGTACCATTTGTAACTTTTAAACAAAATACTCAATAACCCAATACTATCTGTATAGTATTGGGTTATTAACTACCTATCAACTAACTATCAAAGTAGTTACAAATTCAAGTACCCTACCCTACCCCAAAATTTATAATTTCACAATCCATAATTCGAATTATAGTGATACTTGTAGATCTAGTTTGAGCAAGTTAGCTTAGCTTTGATTAAAAAGGCTCTTGGATATCTAGGTTATATTTGATGATTTTAGATTTTGGGGTTTATAAAGTTTAAATTGTGACTTTATACTGGCTTCATAAATTGATTCAAAATTTTGATAATTAAAAAGTCTATTAGCAATTTCTAGGTATAAATTTAGTGGCAATTTTTTAAAATAAAAGTTGCTCCTTCAGTTGTATGATACATAGAACATGATAATTGATTCATTTTATGATACATAGGTACATATCCTGATGGTACAAACGACCCCTTTTCTTACGATCTATCACATAAGCATAATATTAGCAGTACAAGTTACAAGTAATATGAATATCCTGGAGCTTTTTACTTGAGCCTAAAGACCATTTCTCTTTCTCAATTTCCACGGGAAATGAACTGATAGAAATCTACAAATACTAGTACTAGTATTACCTTACTACATTTACATATCTGTATCTATATTCCATACCTTGAATTTGAAAATTGTACTTTTGAATAATCTAGAAATTTGAATTCAAATATCTATGTACTGGTACTGGTACCTCTACAGTAGTACTGTACTGATATCCGTTTAAAAGTAACCGCAAACCCTTTGCCAAAATTAATTCTGCTCCGATTACTATAATATATCTCAATTTCTCTTTCAACCACAAACTCTACCTTTTCCTACAATATTTATACATTTATCCAATAACTACTACCTAGTAGTACTAGTACATTATACCCAAAAATTCAAATCATACTGGTCAGAATTCAATCAAAATTTCTTTTTATCTCTCAAGTACCTTACTGGCCTTATCAACTTTAAAAAAGAACCTTCTAGGAAAAAAAACCCGTATTAAAAGCATTAAAATATTCAAAAGAACCCACTTCAAATTCAAATTGTATAAACTACTGCTGATATCTAAACTTGAACCACTATAGAGGCAATAAGATAAAATAAAAAAAAAAATATGTACATAATACTCTAATAGAAGTACAAATAAAAATAAAGTATGCATAAGAAGTACTAGTAGATTGCAGATCAAAGTCTAGCGAAATTTCCAAATTTTTTTCGATCAAAAAGTCCGAAAATGAAACTTTATTAGTAGGTATACTTGTACGAGTACTAATACTACAAGTTCTAGTATTTGTATATTAGTTTCCTTTGGTATGTATAGCTATATGTTCAATAAACCTCATTTATCTGGCATATTATGCAAAATAAAGTCATAAAGTACCCAAGATGATCTCCCTACGAGACTCTCTCTCAAAATTTTCAAGATAAGAAATTCCTAGTATATACTACGAGTAATATAAGTAGAAACTGCTCAGGTTGACTTCGATTAGATAAACCTACAGCCAAGTTGAATAACTTATGTTAAATAGATGGGAAATCATCAAAATGGAAAGATTTTAAGAGATTTTGATCAACTTTTTTGTCTCATATAAGTAATACGAGTAGATGAGTTTAAAAAGTTGATAATTTAATGCAAGCTTAACCCTCCCCTACTTTACATTACTTCTTAAGTCAAAGCCAAAAGATAGGTAGAAGAAATAACAAAACTTTTGAGTTTTGTACTCCAAAGTCGTGTGATCTCAAAGTCATCAAATTCTATCATGTTAAAGGTTTAAAAGGAAGGTTGAGAATCTCAAATCTAAATAAAGGTAGGTAGGTATTTGGATTCACAAATTCTGGAATGGAAATTGTCGAGTTTAAAGAACTTGATGTTTTTGATGCAAATTTTGATGTACCCTATCGTATGGTGAATACTTCAAATTTCAAATTTCACCTTTATTTTAACAACTACTACCTAGTACCTAGGTATAAGAATACTGATGGTATATTTATATGGTACAATCTTGGTTCTATCTATCCCCAATTTCGAATTTCAATACTGTTTTATGGGCGGGGTAATATTCTTTACCTTTTCTATTTTCTCTATTCTATCTAGTAGTATTTTGTAAGTTAATTTATTCATGAAATTTACCACGAAAATTCATGAAAGAATGGGAAGAAAGTGGGGAAAATTCAGGGTAAGTAGAAAACAAAGCTAAGACTTGAGCCAAATTGCCAGACATGCAACTTCAATTAATCCTATAGCCTATAAATACAAGGATTCTCTTTCAACTTTCAATATCCTCAAACTGCTTATTATACAGAATAAGAATGCAAAAAAGAACTTGTAGAAAAACCCTATTATATGAATTCCTAGTACTTCTACAGAGTATTCTTAGCAAGTTTTTGAACCTTTAAAAAAGCTCAAAAGCATAGAAAATTATTTACAATCTTACCTTGACTATGGTTGAATTGATGGAAATTATAATAGAATCCCTTTTTACAACTTATAAGTCTCAAAATCTTTGAATACAAATCGTCTGATTGCCCCTATACATATATGTTGGTACTTACACTATTATCTATACACTATGGTTCGGATACTTGTACAAGTATAAGTGTAAGTGTTTTTGAGGTAATCGAATCACTCAACTTTTTGTATAAAAACTTTTTCACACCTACCTACGTATATACTGAAGGTATGTCACAAAATTGTTTGGATTTGAAATGAATTGAATTTACTTTGATAGAACAAATAAGGCTCAAATCAAAATCAAAAAGTTTATTTGAACAGATTCTGTGATCGTGATCCTCAAATTCCTGTCAAAAACTGATTGTTTTTTTCAATCAAGGTAAGCTAAGTACATACAAGTAGATAGATAGGTTTTTTGACCAAATAGGTACATTGACTATATACATAGGTATTAGGTAGGTACATAATAGTTACAAGAGTTTAAAAATTTTAGTTTTAAAGTTCATAAAATCATCTGTTTTTTGTGTGACTAATCGGTGTTTAAATGTAGTAAAAGGAAATTAAGATTAAGATAAGACAAAGGTAATATTTGGACAAGACATATTTGGATTTGGAGAGATTTCCTAGGCGCCCAATGGATAATCACACCTTAAGTTGTATATTACAGTATATATTAGTATTTTAATATACTGGTACTTACCATTAGTATTTGTGATATGATAATGATCATAGGTATTATTCGTGACCTGCCTAAACACTAGCGAGCGGTAGCTTTAGATAATGAGTCATTTTCCAATTTGTAACAAAATATCGATTATTAAAAAAAAGTTGATTTTGACCTTTGGTAAAGATAAGAGAACATGGCATGGGGTGATAACCTCAAATCAATAATACTAAATCTAAGGTAAATATTTAAAAGTTTTTCAAACTTTGATAATTAACTTATACTTATAGCATAGGACAAAAATAGGTCCAAAAATCTATTTAAGTTTACTTTTTTACTATGTAGTAAAAGGTAGTACCATATCCTACCTTATGTAAGGACCAGTTTTGAATCTCAAGTTAAAATTATTTGAATAAAAGCGAATGCATTTTTTTACATTACCGTAATCAATTGAATCCGAATTGTTATTAGACTTACCTAAAAAAGACAAAAAAAATATTTAATTAGATACTTCTAAAGCTATGTATCGTAATATATGATTAAAAGCAAATATGCATGTGCTCTAGGATTAGTACAAATATGTAGGGTACCTATAATCTAAAAATGAAAATCAGAATAATATTTCAAGTAGGGTAGTAGGTATATACATAAGTATTGGATTCGCTTTTAAAATTTAGAAAAAATGATATTTTGACCTGATTAGCTCTTATGAAACTGATACTTATAGCTAATCTTAAATAGTTCAGATCTTCAAGTTGAAATTGAAGTACCCCAAAGCTCAAATGGTTTACTACTGATACTGATACATAGTATTAGTGAGATCTTGTCTTTTGAGCTGTCATATGTCATAGTCTCAAGTGAATTGACACCCTAAAGAGAGTCTTATAATTAGAAGAAACTTTTCTCTCCAGGTTTCACAAGCAAAAGTAAAGTGTATCTACCTAAAGCTAAAGTATAAAGCAAATGCTTGGCAGGCAATAATCTCCGTTCCGATCCGTCAAACCATCTCTAGTAGGATATCTACAATGTATCTCACATCTGTGATCTGTGAGAACAAGAACAAGCCCTTCATTCTCAACTTAACCTTTTTTCGAAAAATTCACAATTTTCCACTATTTCTATAAGTAACATTGGTATAGTACCAATGTTCCAGTTACATTGGTATAATACTCGTACCTATACTACCTATATGTATGTATGTACTTAGCAAGATAAGTAAATCAAAGTCAGTCAATTTCCTATAATAAGAGTCCTAGGCTAAATCTAAACTCAAATGCTGAGACCAAAGTCCAAATGTCCACCTTTTCTAAAATTAGATCTACTTATTTTGGTTCTCAAGCGACTTAAATACTCATGTGTTAAAGTTAAGGACTATGAATCATTTTTTAAAAGGAAAGGTAGAAACTCAAGTTATGATACATTTTGTAATAATACAGATTCAGCTAGTGAAATTCAAACTGTTTAAACACCTTTGGACCAAGTAAAATTTTTATACTTAATTGAATTTGACACTTGTTTTGACCTTCAAAGTCATCTTAGAATGAGGATAAGGGTCATCAAAAGACCCCTAATAAAAATTTTAAAAATTCTGAAATGTTAGTTTTGAAGTTATTTTTCTAAATTTATGCCTAAAATTACATAAAATATTTATGTAATAGTTTTCTGTTTTTCTTTTATAAAAATTTTTCTATTTGATTTGTTGAATTCGATCAAAATTCTACTTACTATTGAGATATAGTCTAGTAGGTACCTATTATTTTTTTTTAGTTTAAGAACAAATAAGCCACCTTTAATAATCCTTTTTTTCCTTCAATTCCCAATTCTTTGTCATCAAACCGAATTCCAATATCTTTTTGAGCAGATTACAGCTTAATATAGAGATCAAAGAGCTCATAATAATTTGAAGTTGAGTGAGCATTTTGAATTATATTTTTTAAAGAATGATTTTTTCTACACTGACTGATACTACCTATAGTATAAGTACAGATAGTCTATGAAATATTCTGTATTACCTCAAAGGAGAGTAGATAAGCATTTTTCTATTGCTTTTTTCCAGTTTTTTGAAAATGCCTCTAGAGATCTCATTCTCTATTAAAAATGCTATTACTTTAACAGATATCAGCAGATAGATATAGATAGGTAAAAAGTAATAATAATACTGAATACTGCAGTAATGTAATGGCAATATGCTTCTGGTATCGCCATCGAGAATATTACATTATTATAAATACAAAGAGACAAAGTACTACTTACTTGTACCTTCTATTATCTCATACACTATGTACTACTACTGGATGATGCCAATAAAATAAAAATCTGAGATTTTATAATAGCTTTGCTTTTCGGATGATTTTTGATACATATGAGTAGTAGGGTATTATGTATTATAAAATGGGTTGAAGTATTCCCAAATCTCTCTTATGGATAATATCAAATACGAGATAACCGACAGGTTTATTTCTCTTGAGATTTTTTCTCCTCGAAAACAAACCTGGTTTCAAATTCTGCCTGCTTGTTTTACTTTGAAGATTCAAGAGAATGTTGATGTCCTCAAGGAGTAAGATTCTTGTCGAAAATATTGGCCCTCAGTTCTCGTACGTTTATACTTATAGCCATAGCTATAGCTTGAAATTGTACAACAATTGGCCAAATATCTGTCTGTCAAAAATTTAAATAATCTTACACTAATATGTGTATTACACAAACTTCAAAATTATTAACTAACCAGTCAGAATCTTAAATACTGGTCAAAATAAGGTTCAAGATTTTTAAATCATAGATAGGGTAGGGTACTATTCTTTTCAGTTGGCAAATATTTTTGTCAAAATTATTTTTTGACCAAGTTTGAAAAAACCTTATCTGTTCTTATTCAAGTTCCTATGTCTTGTATTTGTATGTACTTTAGTAGTACCTAGTAGTATTGACGAAGATGGAAAGGATCTGTTGAGTTTGAAAAAAAGTATCAAAAATATAAAAATATATCCTCATGTGTCCCTCGAGAAAAGTGGTAGTCAACTACTATTACCCCCCACTTCATATTATCTTACCTTATCTTTTTTGATATACCCTACCTAAGGTACCTACCTAAACCTACTTATTTTTATTTTATACCCCAAAATCTTACATCATATCATAATACATACATACATTTCCCCAGATTTCTGAATCAACTATTTCTATATCAGTTGTACCTACTTATAGATTTTTGTCAAATGACATCCTCTCTGACTCGAGTAAATCTACTCTGACACTTATGCCTTTTTTCCCTATATTGATATCATAGAATCAAAGTATCTATCTATCATTTGACTCACTTTATCAACCTCAAACTCACCTTATTTTTCAAAAAGTCAATGTAAACTACTACTATAGGATCTACTAGATACTACTATATGTAGTCGATTATAAATTCCCTCAAATAAGAGATTTACTGAAAAATAAAATATTTCATAGATACTATGAGTATCTACTATAGGTAGTAGATAAGTTATTCACCTTGAGTTTTTGCTCTCTTGGCTGCAACTGACATTTCCATCATAACTTTTGTAACTTTCAAAACTTTTTCCTATAGTACCCTACCTACTACATTACTAAATCTTTTTCAAAGATGATTTAAATCTGAATTATTATAAACCTTAAGTACAATACTTGGGTATTTTCGTAGGGGGACAGGAAATATTTATGGTAGGAAATACTACATGTGTAGTAGGCAGGTGTGATATAAAAGTACATTTAAACCTATAGGATCCAATATAAAGTATAAATCTGCAGGAGGTTAAATGGTTAAATCTCGACTCAAGTTCACTTTATTATATTTAATTCTAAAATCAAATGATTCATTCAGGACCCTTTTAAATCCCTTCCCAGTATAATACAGAGTGTACCTTTAAAATTATACGTGTAGAATAGGTAGTGCATATCAGATCCGATTCAAAAGGTAGAAATGTTCAAACAAAAAGGTTTCACAAAAGGTTGATGTAAAAATGTAAAAATCCATATCTACATTGAGTTTAAATGGCTCGAGGTTTTTTGCTTTGATGCTTTTACTCGGATTAAATTTAATAGTACAGGCACAGACAGACTTGGTAGTAGTAGAATAAGGGGGAGGATTTTTTAAACGTGTATTAACCCTATGTATTTTGTAGGTTGTAGGCTGGCACGAGCCCTTGAAGGTCCAGGTGAGACCGTCCTTTTGTTATTTTTGCCCTACCCCTACCTTCAACCTATCTATCTATCTATGTAACTGTACTAACTATAGGTAAAACCGAGCATAAAGGTATAAAATAAAATGCAAAAAAATACCTGAATGAATGGACTGAATATAAAATTTATCCAGAGGGATTCATGCCTCATTTGACAAGCTTGTGTTTCCAGTGTTAGAGACCCACAATTGTTTATTTACCTTACATTTATCTATCAGGTAGGCAGAAATTCAAATATTATCTACAAATTGCTAATAAAAGATCTCCGTATTAAATAGCTTATTTCATTAATAAGTAGGGTACTTGGTTACTTTTTTTATTCTATTAGTAAATAGGTACATATAGGTTGGTAATTTTGATAGTTTTCTGCTTTTGCTTTTGTTTTGATTCTAATTTTAGTTATCAAAATATTGCATTTTTCCAAGTTTGAAATATAAATTTGGTCTAATGAAAAGTAGAGAAATGAGAAGTTTTTTTTGGTCGATTCGATTCGATTTGATGGTCAGTTAGTCAGCTCTGGTAACTCCTCATTTCTATTTATTTATTCCAACTGAATGGGCAATATATTTTGAGCACATTAGCTCTCTACCTAGCCCTGGGCCCAGGGTAAGTCTCGTATCGTATGTAAATTCAAAATGCTTTCCAACACACATAAACTCATATGAGATAGTATAGTATAAAGTATATAATATGGTGTAATGGTCTTTTTCGGTGAAAGGATCTAATTGAGTTTTTGGCACTGAGAACGGTAACTGCATATGAGATGAGCTGGCCAGATAAAAAGGTATAAAATAAAGTATAAATGCATTTCTGCTTACACTCGAACATTTTACCCCTCTGGGGCTCTACTTACTATGGGAAAATATGAATATGATGCTTCAACCAACTACCTATTTCATAATATATTGTGTACCTAGTAGTGTATCTTAGTATGTACAATACAGAGAGAACTTGTTCAATTTGAAACCTTTTTAGCCCAATATTAATACAAAATTGCCTATTTATCAGCACAAATACAAAAAATTCTATAATAGATGATTAACTTTCAGTTCTAAATGTAAGTTAGTTGGTTAGCCGAAATAAATGTAAGGTTTAATCTGGTTATATCTTGAAAGATTATTCTTGATTCAAGGTAGTGAAATTGAAATGGTTTAGGTCAGAATTTTGAAATTACAGGATATGGAATGCAATATTTCTGCGAGTTTTTGTTAATATCTACAGATTATGTTTAAAAACCTCAATTTGAAAGGCTGAAAAGGGTTCCCAGTTTATATTCTCTCCTTTTGAATATATTTTTATACAGGTTTTGTGATCTGGTAAGGGTAAGATTGGATCATATAGTAGTTTAGTGCATATGTACCTTCTACTAATACGAGTATACGGAATAGTGAATAATCCCGAGGCAACTCAAATGGTCGTTCATTTACAATTTTTCTAAGGGGTCTCAAATTTGAAAAAAAAACGGGCAGATCAGAATCCTTGTCGTTGTCGTTGTCGCGTGCCTCAAATAATGTCCCTTGTGTCATATGAATTGTGTCCTTTCTCTCTTGTATCCTTATGACCCTTACAGAAAAATCCCCCTTTTTCATATTTTTATTTTCTACCTACAGACTAGACTATTCAAAATATAAAAGTATAAGCAAGTTGAACAGGCAGGAGAAAAAAAAATATAAAATAACTAACCACCCGACAAGGGAATATAAACGACCAACAGCCTTAGCTTATTTATTACCACCTATGAAAGCCAACTGTCGATTCCTTATTGCCCTAAAAAAATCACAATAAGAAATCCAAATCCATGATTTGCAAACTCTTTTACACCAAAAAGCTGCAAGGTACTTGACTTACTGGTAAGGTAGGGTACTTTCAAGTCACAAATGAACTTTTAGCTAACAGAATCCAGCAGAACTGGCGATTTTTTTTTTCAAAAAAGCTATTACACCTTGTACTTGTAGACTTGGTAAAAGCATCACTATATCTCAAAAAGATGCACGATAAGTGAGAATTTGTGAAGATAAAAAAAATCTCTAAAGTGGTCTCTGAAGAATTGTCTCATTCTCACAAGACTCTAGGATCCAAGGATGATCATGAGACTATAATTTTAGGTGAGTTTGTGGGTGTAATGGATTTCTAGAAATTCTTCATTTCAACTTGAGATTCTCTTTTTGAGGTACTTACTTTTCTAATGTATATTATAGGTAGTATACTGTAGGTATTTTAGTATAGTAGTTTGTGAGGCTTTTATATATTTAGATTAAATTAAGAGTCGAGCACCCCCAGAACATAACCATCAATTAGTCTTAATTTTCCCACTTGGCATTTCTCTAACTAAACTTTTTCCTACTTAGGTATACATGTACATGTAGTAGGCCTAAACAGAATACCTAAATTAAGTTTAATTAACGACAATTGCTTTCTGACGTTCATCATAATCATTTCCTAATGCTAGTACGCACTTTATACACTAATCTAAAATAATATCCTTTTGTGTACGTTCAATTATCTCCTGGTCTACCCTGTGTGAAATCTATTAAATGAATATACTGACCCTTTTAGCAGGCACAATTGAGGTTAAAAATACTTTTAATAAAATGAAATGGCCGATTTTATTAGAGCCTGGGTGATATACTGTTACTACCAATAGTAAAAACGGCCCAAGTTTTTATTTCATTCTTGAAAAAAATATAAAAAAGACATTTCATTATCTCCTCAAATGGTAAATTGATCTCTGCATGTTTTTGCAGAGGGCTTTTTACAGAAGTATCTGTAGAAGCACACGTGTTTCCTATTTAAAATTAAAAGCATCTAGAAAAACACATTTGCTAGATACTTATAGTATAGAGCCATATGTTGATGTATTTACTTCAAATACACCTGAGACTTTCTGTGATGTTGACAGCTGATCAATCATTTTATTAATTTTAGGACAGGTAATACAAGTGCTAGATATTTTGAGATATTTATTAAAAAATCATATCATGTTGTGAAATTGCCTCAAAATTTGAGTTTCCAATTTGCTCGATAACCAAATTAGGTACCCTATTACAGATTAGGTTCCTATTTTGTACTAGGTAAGTATGTATATGAAATTAGAATATAACTTGATGAAACTTTTCGATGTTTCAATTTATTATTCTTGGGTCTAATTTGAAATCAAGTTAGATTACAGACTACTACTACTTAGGTACTTTCGTAAGGTATTGAAAATCTCGCTCGCTTTTTCTCAAACTTAAGTAAAAGTTTGTTAGTTTTTCAAGTTAATTTATATTAAGAGTAGGCACTACGAGTACTACTACTAGTACTAGTAGAATTTGTTCTCGTCTCGGAATTCAGACTTTAACTTGGGTCTTGTGAGAGAGAAAAGTCTGAGACAGCAATATAGATTGATAGTTCATTAACAAATCAATCAGAAGGCAATTAGCTGCTCTCTCATACTACTTCTAATATCTGTAGTAGTAGTACTCTGTAGTAGTATTTTAGTCTCGATTTAGATTCAAAGCTTTTTGGGCAAAATATCAGAAGAACAGTAAAGTAAAAAGGGTTCGAAAATTGTGAAAAGTGTTGGATTTTAGCCATCAAAACTCTATTCTTTCCTCTATAAATATAAGATTGAGTGGCTACCTTAGCTCAAAGGGGGAAAAGACTTTTTCGAGTGTAAAAAGCGAAAGAGTCCATCAAGTAAATGTTCCTCTAAGTTATATAGATAACTATTCAGCTACATTTTTACATTAAATATAGTAACTTGAGAAATAATAATCAAAATATTTTGTCTGATTCTGATTTTTAAATCAGTAGAATATATTATCTGGATAAAAGTAGGCTATTTAAATCCATTTATAAATTTTCAACTTTAATTTTGCCTTAATTAGGATTTTTAGATTCATGCGATCTACTGTTCTATTAAATAAATTAAATATAGGTAGGTATTAGGTATCTAAAAAACAGGTAATTGATTTTAAAAAATTTCTTATTTGTGATAAGTTTCAAGATAAGGGGGCACATCGCTTTTCTTATGGTTAGAAAGAAAGTTACAAGGCTTTAAAGCTCTAATACCTACTTTCTCGAATTTTTTAAAAATACTTCGGGTCAACCTAGAGGTCTAAAAAATTTTGTATTATCTAGTCGACAAAAATGCAAAAAAACGTTTTTGCGATGTGACCCCTTTTCTTGTGCTCTCAGGCTTGTCATTCAGGCTTGTCTAAATAAATATTTTGAAACAACTACAAAATATCAACGATTGAAACCTAATGTTATTTGACTATTTTAAAAATGTATAAATAATAATCAATTCAGTAAGTAGTCAGTACAGTAGGGTACTCTTTTTTACAATCGAAATTTTAGCTTTTGATAATCTTTTTGAATCCTTACTTGTTTCAAATGTGTAAAAGTATTCGAACTTTTTGGCAGCTCTCAAATAGTAAACTTTACTTTTGCTCACTTTTCTACTTTACCTATGCAATCGTCTAGTATGGTACACATATATGGTGGTATATAACCATTCAATTCTTTTCACCTACATTTCATTCCATTCTTCAATATCATGAGGAAATAATGCTTTTCAATGCTTTTTCATCCTTAGTACCTACTGAAGAGGTTTAACTTTAACTATTAGTCTTTATACTGTACTTAATACTAGTAACTTAATCCGTCCTACCTACGTTGTAGAAATTCACCAGGAAACTTAAACGTTATAGAGGTAGAGTAACTTTGTTTTGCTTTAAAATCCTACCGTTTAATCTGTTCAAATACTTCAATATTGCGTATTTTAAGTTTTTATACCTAATTTAAAAAATTGCAGTTTTCCTCAGGACAATTCTCATCTGCTGATTCAATTATGCATCACAAAATTTAGTTTATCCATTTAAATGTAGAGTCCATTGTCATTAGCATAAAGTTGACCTAGGTCATATAAAGTTTAACATAGGACTTCCACTGAAAATCAGACTCAAATTCGGTCTTTGCATCTCTTTCTTAAAAATTAAGGTTTTGGAGGTTTTGGAGAAATGTGTACAAATATTCCTACAAATAAGCATGGATATAAGTATGATATATCGGTAAGCAATGACCATTTGAAAATAATGAATGAAAGCCATAGACTCAAGACTCAAGAGCAGGTATTATATTACCTGAAATGAGAATGAGACCTTTTTTGATGATTTTAAATCTTGTACTAGTACCTATACTTACTACTTTAGACACTTTAGACTCTAGCTCTTGATCAGAATAAAGTGTTAGTAGTATTTCTATTCTTCAACATTTTAAGTAGATTTTCCTCCTGCTTCTGGCACCACTATTCCCATTTATTTCATTTCTCACTTTTGTCGGATTATGACCAAATTTTGGGGCCAACAGAGGAGTTACACGTTAAATCATACTTATTCTTATTTTATGCTCTTGGGCAGAATAAGAAAAGACTCAAAGCCAGAAAATACCTTATACCTACTTACGGATACATAGATATCCAACCAAAAAAACCTCCAGCATAGCTTTTATCCTTATTATAAGTAGTAGTAATAGTAGTTACTCGAAAGACTGATTTAGTATCAGAGTCTAATAGCAATCATCAACACTCTTCTTTGGATTATTACTTCTTAAGAAACCATTACACCAGTTTCTACCTTTCCCCATACAAAACCTTGGATAATAAAATCCCCCAAAAATCCACCATAATTTCCTATTTCATAGACACTTGACTCGATCTACTATAGATAGAATTACCTAGTCTACTCTACTCTTATATATTTTAATAGCATTTTAACGATATAAAAGAATAATTGATTACCTAAGTCTGATCTTAATGAGAATCAACTTGCTTCTTCTAATAGTAAGGATAGCTAGAGATACTTATACTAATATAAAAGACTCCCTATTTTTGTGATAAAATTTAATTTGAAATTCGAGCCAAAATTTATCAAAACGGCCCCTACTTTCTAGGTAAAAATAGAGTGGATGAAGCAGGTGAATCTCACATGGTGTTCATTAGTATTCTTATGAGAAATCTCTATATATAGTAGTACTAGATAGTAGTAGGTACTACAACTAGGATTCTTTATTATTTTTTAGGGTTGTTTTTTCTAGAATGACTGCTGACAGATTTGCCGTTTGGGGAAATCAAGCTGAAGTCTCTGAACTATTCATTAGATTTGTGTTTTGTAGAGAAATACGAGGGTTTAATAACAACTGAGAAACAATCTATTAGGTTAACTATCTAGTAGGAAAAACTATGGATGTATCAATACCTATATCGATATAAAGAGTATAGGTAAGGCAACAGTGTATGCATGTGGGGAAATGCAAATCACATTGGCCGATAAAATCTTTATTTATTAGGCCTGTAAATTCGAAGACTAAAACGAGACAGGGGAGTTTCGAACGGGAAATTTCGAGATAAGGGAAGGTAGGAAAGTTATTGGTCTGATTGCATATACAAGCAGTACCTATATAATATTTACTATTAGGTACTAACATAGTACACATAGTACAAAAGGTGTAGGTGTTCCAAAACTGTCTAAATATACAAAAGATAGATAAAAAGTATGGCCGATATAAGCAACATAGTTCCTAGTGTGTATTGGTTATTCTTAAAATCTCAAAAAAAAAAAAAAAAATACAACCTACCTACGCTACATACAAACTTGTATCAAAAAATTATTCAAGTCTCTTATGTATACCTATAATTAGATATTATAAAGAAGACTTACTTGTCCAACTAATAATAAAAAATAGTCAATTTTATGTAAACATGTCCAACTGGCCCAGAGTTTTTGAAATTCTCAAAATATAGACAGAAATTTCCGTTTAATGAACCTGAAATAATTAAAGCTACATTCTTTGAAAGTTTAATATATGTGGATAAAATTTGATAATTCTTAGGCTATTACTGTCTATATATGTACGAGTACCCTACATGCTAATAAAAATGAAATAAAATTTTGTAAGCTAAAAGATCCTTTACTTGATTTAGGATAGCATAGTTTAAGTAAATGTCCAAATGAAACATTACTCATTCGTAAATTGCATTAGCTAAAACTCTCCAAGTAGAGAACAAAAGAATATATTTTTACTAGGTACATAGATAGGTACATTACATTAGTTAGGGGTTGTACTATAGGAATACCTTATAGATGAGGTATACTGTACAGTATTATAGGCTTATAATGAAAATCCATCGACATGCTTCAAAATGCACTCTTCTACTTAGCATTAGAATTAATATATAAATACAACAATTCACATTCACGGTTCTACTTATTATATGCCCTTACCTACCTACCTATACATACAGTTTATATTGATGGGGATTTTTGGGGGAAGTAAAATAAAATGAGATTGGGATTAGAGAAATTGCCATTAACGAAAATATCCGAGAAATTCGAACCACCGAATCGACAGAGAGAGAGAGAGAGAGAGGTTTTAAATATAAATTTTTTTGATTTCCATTTCCACAAAATCCCTACCACTACTACCTACATACTTTAAAAAAATAAGTCTCGATTGATTAGAATCAAAATCAAAACTTTTCTATCTACCCTACTACTAACAGTATATCCCAAGTTTTAATGTATTCACAAAAAGGTGGGTTTAAAAAGCTACAAAAGGGGAAAAAGAGATTAAACTCGTAGGTACCTTTTAAGAAAATAAATAATTCATCGGGTTACATTAGTAGCCCGAGTCTTTCATCAACACTCTGCAGTTATGTATCACTATATCATCAATATAATCATCACTTTTATTATAACCGAAAAAGCCTAAACTGAAATTTGAAATAGAGCAGAACACATTGAGGATTATACGGAAGTCTGAAACAGAAAACCTGAAATTATCTTAGTACCTAACTACCTACCTAACTATATTTATGGACTTCTTACCTTTTCTTACATAAATGAAGTATCTAATACAGGATGTTTCAAAGATCTATAGGTACTCTAAAATATATACCTAAAAATTTGCCAAAAATTAATGATTTTTAATCAAAAGCCTCTTTATACATCAGTTCATCAGTCAGTAATTTATTAAAATTTTAGAATTTTACTGTCATTATCTAAATTAAAGGTTCTAAATAAGGAAATTTATGAATGATAGATAATTTATACGGAATTCAGCTAGGATTTAGTCGTTTAGGTCTAAAAACCATAAGGTCTAAAAGCTCATAACTTCCGAACCAAACCAAACCTAACCTAACCTAACCTAACTTGACTTGACCCAAAGCAACCTGTTCCACACTTTAACCCAACAGTTTGATCTATAGGGGGCGCCCTAAGACGTTTTAGACTTTATGGTCTTTAGATCTAATCAACGGATACGGATATCTGTATTTATATTATTTGATTGAATTTCAAGTTAATTAAATAGATTTTTTTATTAATAATCCTGTATAACAAAATGTAGAATACATACATTTTGGAAACAGGCTTGGCTTTTCATTTCTAATGTAAATTCCTGGTATGAGAATTTATTTTATTTTCTCGTTTTACCTTTATCTTTTACCCCTACTACCGATACTGATAGTTTGAGAGATATTCTGGCTTTAGCTCAAATTGCTAATGAGTTTGCTATTTGTATAAAGATCTATAGGTACTATCTGTACTTTACTAGTTAGTACATATTACAATAATAATAGAAGTGTAAAGTCATTATGAGAATTTCGAGGATAAGAACTTTCACCTTTGCCTTCAAGCCAAGAAATACCATTAGATTCTAAATTCTAACTAGATAACTAACACAATACTACTGTAATATGTGAAAAAGTGCCAAAAAATCTTCAAAAACAAAGATAAATTCATTACCTGGATTTTTCTCAGACACATTTGAATAAGCACAACATAAGTAGTGTATTAGACAAACAAGTTAAGGCTAGACATGACAGGTTACATTTTACATTTTTTAAAAAATAAAATGATAAATGTGCATTTGTTGAACTTGAGATTGAGATTTGAATCTGAATTTGGATCGAAAAAGTTTGGAAAAAATACAATTTATTTTATTGAATAAAGTCAAATAAAGCTACAGAAAGGCAGATCTTACGATGAGATGAGACACAAGCTAAGCTATAGGGTAAAGAAAACATTAAATATTTTGGTTTCACGGTATTTTATGTCATGTCTCTCATACACGGTAGTACCTATATAGTAGTACAAGTACAAGTAATATAATAAATTCGATGAGATCGGTAACAAGAAAAAAAAAGTCTTAAATAAGTGAACACTGACGCTGTCCTAATTTTGTGGCTTTTGCTTTTGCTTTGGTGAAATGACGGAAATAGTTGTGGTTCTGAAACAAAATCTTTTCTTATTATTACTACATAGTATCCTACCTATGATATGTACTACTAGCACCTAAGTATAATATTTTACTAGGTACTTTTATCTTTTTCCTAGAGAAGATATCACAGATCCTCAAGATTAATTCTTTCCTTACCTTCAGATAATAAGCAATCTTATTTATATTTATAGCAAACATTTGCCAAAAACTTGAAGTTAAATTGTCAGTTTTTTCTATCATATCTTGTCATATTTACTTTATTCTGGCATTTAATCCTAGGAGTATATATGCTTCTAATAATAGTGTACTTTGTTTTTCGTTTTGGTAATTCAATTTTTAATAAAAATGATTCAAATAATAAGTCGGATAGGGTACTGTAGAAGATCTACAAACAATTGCTAGATTACAAACAAGTACGAAAATACTTTTTAGTAAAAAATAAAGCATATTACTAGTGGTAGGGTACTAAGGATAAGTTAAAATTTCATAACACCGGATAATAAACAATTGGTTGCAGATTTTCAAATTTTAACTGATAGATTCAATGTGAATATTTCCTCAGTGCTGTATATAAAATACTTTAAAATAAAATTTTAACTGTTCCTAATTTAGCCTAATTGTTTAGGTTTAGGCTTACAAATGTGATCTATAAAGGTTCATAATTTTTTGTAATTTTCATAAAATTTGGTAAAGCACTTTGATATTTTAAGCAAGTTTCAAATTTGATTGATTTGTACTATACTGCCGAACTTAAATAATTATATATTATGTTAGAGTTAGAACAGGTAAATAATCCGGCAACAAGGTCTCACATGAATGTGAATTGTGAATAGGTAAGATATATGTATTTACCACATGAGTAGCCCTGAATGCTTTTTTCCCTTCAATTTATCTGAAGATAGAATAAGAAATATAGTGGTACATAGTAGGGGAGATAGAATAGAATAGAATATTTTTTGCAGAAATAGTCTAGGTAAGTAAACTCTACAGAGAACTATCATTAGTCCTGAGTCCCTGAGTAATAAAAATACCCTTACCTGAAGGCATAAGTATATACCTAAGTATAAATATATAATATATAGAGGTAGGTATATTTAAGTGAAGATAAGAATTCGAACAAAAGAAATGATCTCAGCCTATCTATCAGCACTATTTACTTAAATATATTACCTACCTACCTACCTACCTACCCACTACTGTGGGTTATCGCACTTTATTTAGACTCTACAAAAAATATTCCTTACCTTACAGCTTTCGTCGATGAATTTTTTTTGTATTCTCAATATGTTGTCCACCTTTTTCTGCAACGAGTCTCAGCCTCCATTTCCATGATTTG